>APFE030850587.1:9700-32776 GCA_000404065.3 Pinus taeda
AATAATATTCATTCATAAGAGCATCAATAATTTATAAAATGGATTTAAATGATAAATTATAACAAATGATATGATGAAGAATAGTGGAAATGGGCGGGATAAGTGTTCAAAAGTGATAATAATAATGGCATATTAACGGCCCAACACATGCAATCCTACAAAACACCAAGGGGATCAAAAGTTATTAAGGTTTGAGGCCTCAATGTTCCACTTAAACCTTATGTCTTGTAATAGATTTCCTTGTTAACAATAATCATCTACATTCTAAGCTTAGGAGGGACTGCAATATTAGATAAGAGATGGACTTCTTCCCATTATATGTTGGTAAAAATTCACGTCTTAGTCCCATTTTCAAATGTGTGTTATTTTGAAGGCCCCAAGGTCCCATGTTCCCAAGAGATGACAATTGGTCCTGAAAATTCATGCTAGTATTGATGTCTTGCCCCAAAGTGGTGGTTATTATTACCTTATGGGGTAGAGAAAATCAATTCCTAAAGACAAATATGGAGTTTTTCATGTCAATTCCCTTTGAAATTAATGTTAACAAACCCTGACCTCAAGTTTCACAAAGGGGGATAGGTGTAAAACACAAGTTCAGGACCCCTTATCTCCATACTAATGACACAGAATGAAGACAGGCGACATGAAATGATTGGAATGAATGTGATGAAAAGGATTACAAGTGGCGAGGGACATGGCATGATGACATCATCATTACAACAACCCGCGATGACATGGCAATCCAGGTGGAGAACACATGGTATGCAGATTTGATGTTTTCATGGGATCAAGTGGGCCATATTTGAATTACAAGGGAACTAATAAACAAGTGAAATATTCAATGGGTGACATAGATATGACATCATCTTACCCTATAAAGGACCAATTGAAGGCCAAGATGGAAATTTTGTCATCGATAGAGGTGAAGTTTCATGTCTTACTCCAAAGGTGTGCAAGTTGGTAGAGATTGAGAGACAAAGGCTGAGACATAAGCTTCTCCATCACTAGACATGAAGTTTCACATTTCACCTTGGTGAGAAAAAGAAGGTTCATATGGAGACAGGGTAATGAACATACATATTTTTTTCAATTTATAATTTGTTAGAGCTCAAAAGGAGTGTCAAGGCCATGTTATCTTGTGGATTTTTTCAATGTTAATATTTTTATTGAAAACATGAAATAACATGATAACAATACCCAAATATAGAGATGTTCTAGTGTTTGAGCCTTTTGTGCATTTTCATAGCACAACAAAAAAAATGTCTTGAACCCCTAGGTAAGAATTTAGCTCCTAAAATAGTTGACTAGGGTCACAACACATAATTTTGCATACAAAAGGCCAAAGGATAGGTGTTTGATGAATTCAGTGGTCGAAAGCAACATTTAACAATGTTTTTGGCAAAGTCCTCTATATTGGTAGCCCACTAAGGTTAGCGATGGAGTTAACTCTAAGTAAGGTGGCAGATTCAATGGATAATTTGGCAGTTGTTCCATATTTGGTAATCCTCTAAAGATAAAGGTTTTTCTAAATCTATAACATTCCATAATTTTCAAAATTAGTAGTTAAACTCATAATTTCATCCTATAACAATAGAACATAGATTTAAGACTCTTTGGACACATCAAGGTGGCCTAATAAAGGTGGAAAAAAAATAAAACGTGATCAAATTATCAGTTAAAAATGAAAATTAAAAGCTGAAGTTAACAAAAGTTTTAACCCTAAAAATATTAGCTTATATTCTTTATAAGAAGGATTGTATCAACAAAATATGGGATGAATCAAAGATCAAAGAAGTATATTGTATCAATGTGTGAGTAATGTGTGTCTGAGGTGGTTGGTGATATAAGTGCTTGTGTGAAAGGAATAAGAATTTATTTATGTAAAGAAGGCATTGAGAGGTGAAAGATGTGAAGAAATATTAGTATGTGTAGGATCCTATAGATCCTAGTTTGAGAATGTGTGAAATAATGGTATGTAGGTTGAGAAGGTCAGTGCCTAAAAATCAAGAAGTCAGTGCTTCCATCTGAGTGGGTGTTTGAAGAATAACTTGTGGGTTGGTGCCTCTACAAGTGGGTTCTTGCAAAAACGGGTAAGTGCTTCTTGTAGTAAGTTGATGAGATGTCTACCATGAATGGAGTGGGTGGTTTTTGCTAGTAAGTGATAGAAAAGTACAATAGGGGTTGGTGCTGATAAATCAAGGGTTGGTTCTCCTTTCAATTGGTGTTGATAAATCAGGGAGTAGTTTCTTCCTTCTGGTTAATCCCAAAAAACATATTGTAGCAACAATTTGAAGTTTGCCTTTGTAAAATGAATTAAGAAGAATATTGGTGGTATATCTAATGTTTTTATGGGTTAACTTTTATATAGTGTTGTTATGTGATTCAAGTGTTGATTTATGATGCTACTTCTATGAATTGTTGTTGAATAGATTAAAAAGAGTAAATAAAATAGTTGCATAGTTATTCACCCACCCCTCTTAGTATTGTCCTAGTTTCTAACACTTTAACTTTCCAAAGGAACTTGAAAGAAGGGAAAATTATTCTAATTGTTGAAAAAAAATATGTTAAAACGCAGGAGAGAATGCATCTAGAAAAATCCAAGAAAACTTACAACAGGAAAAACTTACAAAAACAATGCAAAGTTGGGTGGGGCCCCCAGAACTTCAAGAGTTTGAGGTTCAGGACCGAAACTCGGAAATCATGGTGGAAACAACCTAAATGCCCAAATACCAAGTGTGTTTAGTGCAATTCAAGTCTGAACTTGTTAAGGGAGTTGTGGGACTAGGCTCGAATTATTGCGGGATTTTGAGAGTTTGGTTTAGTTTCCATTGTAATCATGAAAAATATCCTGGATGGATAAGGGTCTAAATGTCTTGAATGGTATGAGGTGGGGTCTTGTGTAGTTTAGGGCCAAATGTTTTCAAGGCCCTAGTTTAAGTTTATGGGCGTTCGAGGCTTGAAGTCCCGAACTTGTTCGGGGGTGTTTGAAAAAATTAATGATAGTCAAGCTTGAACTCCCAAACATGCCATTCAAGGTTGGTTCAGTGGGCCCTAGAAAGATGATGTGGAGTATGCCACGATGGCAAGCCAACCAAGTTTCTATGTGGGAACTATATGGGTTGCATGTGGGTGCCAAATGGCAATGCATTGTTGACATGATGAGGGTTTATTGGCCAACCTTTCAATGGCCATAACTTTTGATCCAAGTGTCAGATTTAAAAAAAAAAATTATATCATTAGAAATCTTTTGCCGTGATGGAAGCGATTGTGGTATCAGTTCTTATTTCATAGAAATTTGAGTGTTGAGGAATGATGCAACTCCATTTCCATGAACAAACTATGAAGGTCAACTTAGAAATTAACACCTTACATCTAGCCTAGTTTTAATTGAAGGGTGGGAAGGAGCATTACAGAGTGGTATAAGAGCATGATTAATGCTTGGAATTAAATGAGATAAGAAATAAGTAAATTGAGCCTAGAAGAATATAGTTATAGAGCTCTATTATAGAGTGTAGTAGCTGAATGAGAACATTGTTGTGTGTTTCTTATAACATTTGACTTTTGGATTGCATGATGACTATAATGATGTTTCTAACATGTTTGTGTATTTTGGAAGAGGAATTGACCTGGAATATGATGTTTCAGATAACCTCAAAGCCACATGCTTAAGGAATGATTACTGTTTGGTCAATTTAGTGTATCCTAAATTGTTGCATTTAATTGTCAATCCAAGATTCGTAAGTTGACGAAGTGCGGCGTAGTATATGTGCAAGATAACCTATCTCTTACTTTTTGTCGTTTTGGGTTTTTTTATGTGTTATGGGAGTTTTTATCTTGGTTGGTTTCCTAATGTGTGAAGAAAATTCTAAAATATAAGTATGGATATAAATCTTCAAGGCAACGATGTCCTTTATATTGATTTTCCCAACTGCAGAAATATGTAATGACAAAATTAACTCCTAACAAAAAAAATGAAAATGTACCTCTATTCTAATCAAACAAATAGTGAGCTATTGATCATCAAACCCAATATCCTTGTTGTTGTCTAAATACAAAAGAAACTGTACTCAAAGAAATCCAAAAATTGCAAACAAAGTAAAGCTAGAATCAAATTACATCAGTTCATCCTCTGACCCCTTGCCATTAGTCTCGCTATGGCTTTCAGAGGTAATCATAAACAAGTTGAGCAATCTGATATCTAATTTGCAGGAAAATAAACTAATATCAAATTACACACTCATACTTCAATCCCTCACCATTAGTCCCGCTATGGCTTTCGGAGGTAACTGAAAATGACATGAGCAATTCAATAACTAACTTGCAGAACAATAAATTAATATCAAACTACACATTTCATACTTCAATCCCTCAGGAGGTAACTGATAATGACATGAGTAATTTAATATCTAATCTAACTAATAAAGAAAATATACAAAACTGAAATAAATAAAACAGTGCTAGGATTGAAAACTAAGGAAAATAAATCAACAGAAGGACAAGAATAATTCCATGTCATTAGTCATTGTGAAAGCTATGTGCAAATGCCTGGGCTGCCTAATTTGGAACAAAGACACTGATTAGTTAACAACAGTATAAAGCATGAAAATTTATGGATAGAAGTAAAACGTGAAGACCATAAGCAATGCAATATATATACATGAATGATTATGGCATAAGGAACGTAAGGCAATAAAGCATGAAACTATATAGCAATGAGCGAAACCTCAGCTTGTGCAGGGGCCCTTTGCATAGTCCTTGAGCAACAACTATTAACCACGAATTGAGCTTATAAACAGAGTCTTCTCATGTATTCAAAATGCAGTCATAACACAAAAATAAAGTCACGACACAGTGGGCTTGTTAACAATCAAAAATTACATTACAAGGACTAACTAATATGCGTATGAGAAAGCAATATTTATAACAAATGATGTCATAAATAATTTCCTACAATCTGCATTGATAAAAGACACGTGAACAACCACGTCCAGGAATCTAGCATTATGGCTACCATGAAGATTAAATCTTTGGAGGGTGGCTATTAGATTCGGCTCATGGAGCAGTCCACAGGTATTGATACATCTCTTGAGATTGAGGAACAGCCACGCAAGTCTTCATGTGGTGAAAAATAGAGTTTTATCACCGTAGGACTCTTAGGTTGACCACCGCTTTGCCCCCCGTTGACTATGGCCTCTTTTGATGAATTCGACTGAGCCAATAGGACTCGGTCCATGTCCATGTTGTTTTCAACTTGCCCATGTGGCTTGATTCACCTGAAGACACCTGCAATATAGACTTTGACAAAAAAGATGCGGAAAGTTGGGCTGGCTATAGAAAGTGACAAGATTCTGCAGCTCATAAACAAAAATCTAGTTCAAGTAGCAACACAAACACATAGTCAAGAAACCACTTTAAATGCTCTTTTTTAGCTAATATGAAATGATACTGATGACTTAGGAGGTTCAGATGAATGGAAAGAAGCTAGAAAAAGGTGTAGGAAAGATGCAAGTTTGGGACTCAACATACCCCCACTGTGAAGGTGTTGCATGTCCTCATGCAACCAAAATTTTGACTATCCTCCCTTCAAATCATATGTTTTGAAGCTTCTGCCAGTACATCCATCCCTTTTCCTCTCTTTCTTGGTGCTACTAACATCCTGGGCTTCTTCATCAAGCATCTGAATTTAAGACTGATTAGTGCTCTACTTATCTTTTTGCATTTTTTCTTCAATTTCTTGTTCTTTTTCTGCCAGAGTCCGAGGTGTAGAATGGTATTATCATGGATGATCCTGTCCAGTTTGCTCTACTCTTTGAGTGCTTCATTTTCATTTTTAATATGTCTATTTAAAACCTCCAACTCAAAGACTTCTTGTTTCAATGATTGGACTAGAGCTTCTTGTGCTATGTGAGGCTGAGTGGATGAAGTGCTGGGACCCGTGGCTGTCCTTTCTAAGGATTCTATGTAGTCATACACCTCTTGCTACCTTGGATCTATTTCGGGTGTCATTTTCCTTGGGTTGTCCCTAGAATGCTGTGGAGGAGAATTGACTTCAAAATCTGGCCGAAAGGGACTCATGTCAACATCTTGAGGGCTAGTTTCAATGTTTGGTTGAGAATGAGGTGGAATATAGCTAGCTAGAGTTTGTTCAGGTGTTCCTCCTCCCAAATCAATAAAATGGGGTCCTTTCGTTTTTGCTTTTCTCCATTTTCCCTTAAGCCTGCTGCTTCTTCTTACATACTGTGGACTACTGTCTTATTCCTTTTGTTTTTCTTTTCCTTTCTTTTTGGCCATAGCTGACTGTTCCTGCAGGTGAACTAGTCTCTCAGACAATATTTGATGGTCTTCTTTTGAAGAAGGGGTTTGATTCAGAGCCTCACTACTTCTTTTCTCTTTTGATTTTGTTGGCTTTTTACCCTTGGTCTTTCCCTTCCTCCTTCTAGACAGTCTTTCTTCTCTACTAGTTCTTTCAACGGTGTTAGTAGGAGTTCTTTGAGTTTTATCACCCATTCTCTTTCTTTTACTTATTTTTTATGTACTGCCTTCAGGGGTTTCTTGGGGTTCTTCAAAGAAATTTCTAATTAAAAATTGCTCCCAAGTGTCACTTTTCTCTTTTAATTGTTTTTCTATCAAAATTTTCACGATACCATAGTGATACAAATGTGGTTCGACGTCCCCCAGATGCTTTTCGACGATCATAGACATATTTCTCAAACTGTTTAGTAAAAAGTATGGTAGATTGAGGGTCCGGTTGTCTAATAAATTCATCAACAGTCGTGAATGGTACATGTACATTGCTCCAAAACGTCCCTCACAGGTGATAAACTTTTGAACAACCAACAGTAAACTAGCCCACACTTCTTTTAAAGCATGAATAGGAATTCCCTTTTTGAAAATAGTGACATCCATACCTGGGTTACGTAAGATCACTCTCCAAGCTTCATCACCAATGCTTTTGTTCTTAAACCAGCATTCACCGTCTTGGGGAAGTTCCGTGGCAGTTGCTATGGATGCTTCTGTTATTGTAAATTTTAGGTCTCCAATTTCCACCTCTAATCCATCAAAAGACCTTGTAAAAGCCTTTGTAACCTCCTTATGGTAGCCTTTAAACTTTTGAATAAACCGAAGCCATTTTTCCTTTTTTAGTATGTCATTCACTTGTGAGTATCCTTCCATAAATTTAGGTCCCTCTGGTTCTACCCTCAACAACCGACCCATCTTTTCCTCTGTTCTTTAAAATGCGTCTTCATGAGGAGGGTTTAGCAGAGGTAAGACAGCTGAATTAGCGGAAATGAACAGGGTTTATGAAGGATACCGGTGACAGTAAGCGGATATCAAAGAATAGGTACACGGAAAGAAGTGGAACAGAGAGCACAATGGGGTGAAGTCTTATATGAGCACCGTGGAAATGCAGTCATGAGGTCAATAGAACAGTAGGGGAAGTAAAGTGCATCCGGAAATATTTAAAATTTGGTGGTTGTAGAGTAGACGCAAGAAACGACTACGGATTTTGTGTAGCTGAGAGAAGCCGTAGTCAAATCAACCACGTTCCATAGTTACAGGTGGAATATCAAAATATAGCCGAACACGAGTGAAGACCGGAGGCTTGATTATGAGGCTGTTTAGAAATGAATGCAAGGATTGTGGGAAATCGTATAGAGATCGTGGAACGGTTATGAGCTATTAACGCAATCATTGCATATTATGGAGCTATGGTTTAAGAACTATGCAAAAATGTGTTTGAATGCCATTTAAAATAAATTTTTGCTCATACCTTGGAATGTTTGCCATTTTGCATTAGTCTTCAATTAGTTGCTCCTCTTTGATACTTTTGAATACCTCATGTATTCATAATATATCTTCATACCTGCATTTGATTTCATGATTGTTGAACTAACATATGATTGTAAATTTTTGAAAAACAGAGTGGTGGCTGCAAAAACACAACTGGTTGTTGAATCAGTGAGCAGCTACAGAAACTAACTCTAGTTGCGGAAATTGATCCAACAATCTTATAATTGATTGAGATGTATAAATGGTAACTGAATGGATGAAAATGGTCATAAAACTTTATTCATGGAATGAAATGGAGTTGAAATGAAGTGGTGTGGAATGGAAATGAGATGGAGTGGAATGGAAATGAAATGGAATGGAATAAGAAAATGAGAAAGAGAGAGATTTTTTTTTTGGAAAACATATGGTGTCAAGAGTTCCTAATTTTCAACCCTATGTTTTCTGTATAAGACTGCCAATCAATGATTGGTTTTCAGGCTTATATATATTTTATATATATATTATCTTATATATATATAATAATATATATATATATATATATTTTTTTTTTTTTTTGAAAAGAAAGAACAAAGGATAGCTGGTGGAGAAGATTCTTCTTCACCAGCCTTATTGCAGAATTATCTTGAAACATCTTGAAAAATTCTTCTTTTGAGAGTGGCTTATGATAGATATTTAATCTGTGGCCATTCACAATAATAGGAGTTTGAGATTCATCAATGGTCTTGATTCTTACCGCTCCATTGCTAAAGAATTTGTCAATCTCATATGGCCCAAGCCAATGAGTCTCAAATTTGCCTTTAAACTCTTTAAACTTAGAATCAAATAGCAATGCCCAGTCTCCTTCTTGAAACTTTCTCTCTTTGATATATTTGTCATGCCACTTGGCTCTTTGATATTGAACTAGATCATTTCTTAGGATTGCTTCTTGTCTGATCTCATCTAGCTCATTCAACTACTCCATTCTATGCTTTTGGGCTTCTGATAGATCCATCCCCAACTAAACTGCCATCGTGAAGGTTTTGACTTGGAACTCGATGGGGAGCAGGACTTCTTTCCCATAAACAAGTTCATAGGGAGAATGTCCTGTTGTATTTCTCCATGTAGTTCTGTAGGCCCACAATGCTTCAAGAAGCCTTTCTACCCAATCTCTTCTGTGTATATGAACAGTTTTGGTGATGATACTTTCAAGAACTTTGTTTGTAGACTCCACTTGACCATTTTCTTGTGGATGGTAAGGAGTAGATCTTCTGTGTTTGATTTTGTATTCTTCCATCGGCGTCTCCACCAGGTTGTATGTGAATTGGCTTCCCTGACCTATCACAATTTCCTTGGAACACCAAAGCGAGTAAAAACATCCTCATAAAGAAAATTAACAACTGAATTTTCAGTAGTAGAAACTAACGCTTTGGCTTCTACCCATTTGGTGACATAATCAGTACATACCAATATATACTTATTTTTCTTAGATGGTGGATTAATAGGTCCAATGAAATCTAAAGCCCATTTTTCAAATGGTTCGATGAGTACCTGTGGTTGTAATGGCATTTCATTTGAAAGGGTAGGTTTCCCTACTCTTTGGTAGCTGTTGCACCTTTTGACATATTGTTTTTCATCTTTAAAAAGGGAGGGCCAAAAATATCCCAAAGAGAGAATTTTATAGGTTGTCCTTTTGTCAGCAAAGTGTCCACTACATGGTTCATCATGACATGCTTTAAGAATATCTGGCATTTCATCCTCCCTAACACATCTTCTGATCACAAGATCTGGCCCTATTTTAAACAATTTGTTAGAAATCCATGAATATTTCGAACTCTCCTGAATAATTTTTCTTCTTTCACTTGGAAATAAATGTGGAGGCAGTTTCCCTGTAACCAAATAGTTAGCAATATTCTACATACCAAGGGTCTTAGTAGTTACTGCAAAACAATATTCATCAGGAAACTTTATCCTCTACAGGAGAATCTTCTTTAGTATTTTGAATCCTAGACAAGAAATCAGCTACTGTATTTTGTTTTCCTAGTCTATCCAACACAGTAATATTGAATTCCTGCAAAAGTAGGAGCCATATTGTCACTCTGCCATTAGTAACAGGTTTGTTCATTAAATATCTAATCACAGAATGATCAGTATGAATAAACATTTCATAGTCTGTTATATAATGTCTAAACTTATTGATTGCATGAACATCATCTAAGAACTCTTTTTCAGTCACAGTATAATTCAACTCAGTGGGAGTTAAATTTTTACTGGTATAGTAAATGGCATAAGGAACTAAATCCTTCTGACCCAACACAGCTCCTAGAGCTGTATCTGAAGCATCTGTAGAAATATGGAAAGGGAGTTTCCAATTTTGTCCTCTCAAGATAGGTGCTTCAGATATTCTTGTTTTCAAAGTTTCAAAGGCTATTTGACAATCAGGATCCCATTTGAATTCACAGTCTTTTGTAAGCAATTTGAAGAGTGGAGATGCTATTTTAGTGAAATTTTCTATAAATCTTCTATAGTATCTAGTAAATCCTAGAAAACTTCTAACGTCTCTTTGACAACTTGGAATAGGAAACTTGGAGATGACTTCAACTTTTGATCTATCAACCTTAATCCCATCTCCTGAAATATGATGCCCCAAAACAATACCTTCAGTAAACATCATAAAGCATTTTTCATGGCTTAATGAAAGCTTTGTTTCTTTACATCTTACAAGTACTTTTTCCAAATTTTCTAATGCCTCCTCAAATGAATTTCCATAAACTGTAAAATCATCCATATAAACCTCTACACAATCATGGATTAGATCAGAAAAAATTCCTAGTACTGCTCTTTGGAATGTTGCGGGTGCATTACATAACCCAAAAGGAAGCACTCCATAGGCAAATGTTCCCAATGGATAGGTAAATGTGGTCTTATTTTGATCTTCATGTGCTACTTGAATCTGATTATAGCCACTAAAACCATCCAAAAATGAAAAGCACTTTTTACTTGCTAATGTATCTAATACTTGATCAATAAAAGGCAAAGGAAAGTGATCCTTCAAAGTTGCTTTATTCAATTCCCTGTAATCAATGCATGCCCTCCATTTACCATTCTTTTTAGGTACTATAACCAAAGGAGAAACCCATCGGTTATTTGAAATTGGATAAATGAAGTTTACATTGAGTAGTTTTTGGAGCTCTTCTTTCACTATCTCCCTAAGATTTGGATTCATATTTCTTTGAGGTTGTCTAATTGGTCTATTGTTTTTCTCAATGTAGATGTGATGGATGCAAGTCTTAGGATCAATACATTTCATATCATTATACTCCCATGCAAATGCAGTAGAATGTTTTTGCAATATTTTGGTTAGTTCTTCCTGTTGTGACTTTTCCAAATTTTTGTTGATATTTAATGTTTTACCTAGAAAAATATCAATGGCAGAAGTACCAAACTCTTCCATAGAGTAAAGAGACATTTGTCTTGATGATAAATATTCAATGTCAGATTCCAATTGAAATTGTGTGGGGTCATATTCTAAAGATATCTCAAAATTTTCTAATGTGTTCAGAATTTGACTATCCTCACTGATTTCAGAAATGGTAAAGACAGGTTGTATAGTGTCCTCATCATCGACCCATTCATTATCTCTTGCTCTTGTGATTGCTCTTGCTGGAGGATTCAAATTAAATTTCTTTGTCGAATTACCATTAGAAATGTACATATCCCCAGATCTACAACTAATGAAAGCATCAGCTGTGGCTAGCCAAGGTCTTCCTAAGATAAGTGGGTGCCCTCCTAGATTACTCTTGCGGGTCAAAATCATAAAATCTATTGGATACTCTCAAGAATCCAAGGAGACTGAAATATCTTCTAATACACCATCTGGTTTGATAATTGATCGATATGCAAGTTGCAGTAAAGTAGGTGTAAAGAGGATTAGGAAGTTTCAGCTGTTCCATAGTCTGTCTACTCATAATGTTGATAGCGGCCCCTAAGTCAATCAATGTATTTGGAATTTCTATCCCAATTATATGTGTCTTGACAATTGGACTACCTGAATCTACATACTTTTGCATGGTAATTTTTCCCATCATGATATCTGCAATTTTCCCTACCAGGTGGACTCTTCTTGTATCTCTTGGTTTCCTTCCTCGTCTTTTGAGACTCAAATCCTTTATTGTTTTTGCTAGAATAGGAATCTCTCTAATGGCTTGTAGCAAGGGAATCTTGATACAGACAATTTTTAATTCATCTAGAAAATCATAGTTAGGCAATAAGATTTGTTTTTCCACCCCTTTATCAATTTGTAATCTTTCAAGGAAAGGATGTGTGGATGAATATGTAGGTTGCTCAACTATAGGAGTTGTGGGGGTTAACTTTTCTTTCTCTTTTTGAATGTTTGAGTTTTGAAGAGATGCTTCCTCAGAACCTTTATTGAATTTAAGGGAGTCCTCCTTAGAGGTGTCTTGCTCTTGAACATCTATAGAAGGTTTTTCTAAAACTCTACCAGACCTGAGTTGTACATCATTGAGAGGAACAATCATATAGGTACGAAATTGTTGTCCTTCTATCATGTAAGTATTCTGAGGATTTTTATTGTTAGGATTTGGAAATGGTTGAGTTGGAAGTTGATTGGTCTTCTGTTGAAACGGGAGCATGAGTTGAGGATTTGGATTTTGTTGAGGAAATGGTAATGAAAGTTGTTGACTTTGATTTGGAAGTTGTGGAGTTTGTTGAAAAGATGGAGGAAATTGATAAAATTGAGAAAATATCCCATAAGGATTTTGCATACCTTGTACCCATGATTGATATGGATTTTGAGGTTGGGGCCAAGGTTGTTGCCAAGGATTCCAATTTGGTGGGGGTTGAAAATTCATAGGGCTGTTGAACCCTTGAGTTTGTTGCCCCTGCTAAGGTATACTCGCAACGAAACAGAGAGATTCTACTGAATTTGGATCTTCTTAAAAGACAGCTTTGAGTCCAGGAATTGAAGGACAATCCTCAGTCTCATGATTCTCTGAGCAAATCATACATGTTTCTACAATTTTTGCATCCAAGGGGCATTCCCTTAGAGCATGTTTCTTCCTACATTTCGGACAAAAGATGGCTAGAGAATCATTTTCTTCTTTCTGCTTGTTTTGAATTTTAAGGGTGTCTAGTTGTTCACTATGGCTCCCCAAGATATCAGTTTTGAATTCAACAAGCATCTTGCCAATTTATACCCTACTTACTAACCCAGTTATAGGTTTGTTTGCCCTGATGAGAGAAGGATCTCTAGGCCCTTTTCCTGTCTTAGATTTTCCTCTCGAGAGATGGACTCATAGTTCTGCTATGTCATGAAGTGGAAGTTGAGAAATGTCTCCTTTCCCCATCATGTTTAAAATATCTATCCATTCATCTCTGATGGCCTTCAATAAAAGGGCTTTCAATGTTTCCTCATCTAAGTTGCTCATCTTTGCTCTCTTTAAGTTGGATTGAAATCTTTCAAGTAAATCCTCCAAGTTCTCATCTTCTTTTTGTACCATTTTGAATACCTCATCCTTGTGATTGGTGGGCATGCAATAGCCCAGGTATCTATCCAAAAATGTTTGTTTCATATCATTCCAAGTCCTAATATATTAGGTGACTAATCCCATGAACGATTTCAAAGTGGCTCCCTTCAATGTTGAAGGAAGCAGTTTGAGTTTTTGAGAGTCTTCCATATAATCATAAGTTCGGCACATGACTTCAAAATCAAACAAAAATGTTTCAGGATCCTCACTTTGCAATCCATAAAAGTTAGGGAGGACAGATGGTGAGATGTTTTTTATCGTTGTATGAGTTTTCTCATCAACTATAGGGAATCCAAACGAGTTTTCTCCTTCCCTATTTCTTCCATTATTACCTCCACCTCCACCATTGTTGCCTCCATTATTTCTTCCTCCGCTACCTCTACCTCTACCTCCGAATCCGTCTACTACTTCCTCTGTCATGATAGTTTCTTCAGAGTCCTCAGAGTTCTCTGGTTCTTCTATCAAGGGAGGATGAGAGGGAGTTTCATCCTTTTCTTCTTCAGGTGATTCTACTTCTTTAATTACAAAATGCTCTCTTGTAGAAGTAAAGAAAGGGTCTTCTTCTAAATGAGATTTGGTAGATAGTGTAGGATAATCCTCTAATTCAGCTGCTGCTCCTAGAATTCCAGGGATCTTAAGGCTAGGATTAGATGGTGGTGAATCTTGTCTATGCCTTGAAGAAGATGGAGTTGTGAAAATCGAACTCTTGGCTCTAGCTATAAACCTTCCGCTAGAATCTCTTGCTCTATGCATGCCATTTTTTTATTTTTAAGTTGGGCTAATAATTCTCTTTCTAATCTTCCAGGTCACACTAGGTGCAAGAAGAGAGCATACTTAAGAAATTATTGAACCAATAACTCTCTTTTCTGATCCTCCAGATCACACTAGTTGCAAGAGGAAAGCATACTTCAAGAAGTTATCAATTTTTCCCTTCTTTTTATTGTTTTTTTTTTTAAGAAATTGGCTACCTAGTTACACTTCCATGGCAACGACACCAAAATGTTTGGTCAATTTAGTGTATCCTAAATTGCTGCATTTAATTGTCAATCTGAGATTCGTAAGCTGACAAAGTGTAGCGCACTATATGTGCAAGATAACCTATCTCTTACTTTTTGTCGTTTTGGCTTTTTTTGTGTTATGGGGGTTTTTATCTTGGTTGGTTTCCTAATGTGTGAAGGAAATTCTAAAAGATAAGTATGGATATAAATGTTCAAGGCAATGATGTCCTTTATATCGTTTTTCCCAACTGCATAAATATGCAATGAAAAAATTAAATCCTAACAAAAAAATGAAAATGTACCACTATTCTAATAAAAAAAACAGTGAGCTATTGATCATGAAACCCAGTATCCTTGCTGCCGTCTAAATACAAAAGAAACTGTACTCAAAGAAATCCAAAAATTGCAAACAAAGTAAAGCTAGAATCAAATTACATCAGTTCATCCTCTGACCCCTCACCATTAGTCTCACTATGGCTTTCGGAGGTAATCATAAACAACTTGAGGAATCTGATATCTAATTTGCAGGAAAATAAACTAATATCAAATTACACACTCATACTTCAATCCCTCGCCATTAGTCCCGCTATGGCTTTCGGAGGTAACTGAAAATGACATGAGCAATTCAATAACTAGCTTGCAAAACAATAAATTAATATCAAACTACACATTTCATACTTCAATCCCTCAGGAGGTAACTAATAATGACATGAGTAATTTAATATCTAATCTAAATAATAAAGCAAATATACAAAACTGAAATAAATAAAACAGTTCTGGGATTGAAAACTAAGGAAAATAAATAAATAGAAGGACAAGAATAATTCCATGTCATTAGTCATTGTGAAAGCTATCTGCAAATGCCCAGGCTGCCTAATCTGGAACAAAGACACTGATCAGTTAACAACAGTATAAAGCATGAAAATTTATGGACAGAATTAAAATGTGAAGACCATAAGCAATGCAATATATATACATGGATGATTATGGCATAAGGAATGTAAGGCAATAAAGCATGAAACTATACAGCAATGAATGAAACCTCGGCTTGTGCAGGGGCCCTCTGCACAATCCTCGGGAAACAACTATTAACCACGAACTGAGCTTATAAATAGAGTCTTCTCATGTATTCAAAATGCAGTCATAACATAGAAGTAGAGTCATGGCATAGTGGGCTTGTTAACAGTCAAAAATTACATTACAAGGACTAACTAATATGCGTATGAGAATGCAGTATTTATAACAAAGGATGTATAACTAATTTCCTACAATCTGCGTTGATAAAAGACACGTGAAAAACCACGTCCAGGAATCTAGCGATATGGCTACCGTGAAGATTAAATCTTTGGAGGGTGGCTGTTGGATTCAGCTCATGGAGCAGTCCAGAGGTGTTGATACGTCTCTTGAGATTGAGGAACAGCCACGCAAGTCTTCACGTGGTGAAAAACACAGTTTTATCACCGTAGGACTCTTAGGTTGACCACCGCTTTGCCCCCCATTGACTATGGCCTCTTTTGATGAATTCGACTGAGCCAATAGGACTCGGTCCATGTCCATGTTGTTTTCAACTTGCCCATGTGGCTCGATTCGCCTGAAGACACCTACAATATAGACTTTGACAAAATAGTTGCAGAAAGTGACAAGATTCTGCAGCTCATAAACAAAAATCTAGTTCAAATAGCAACACAAACACATAGTCAAGAAACCACTTTAAATGCTCTTTTTTAGCTAATATGCAATGATACTGATGACTTAGGAGGTTCAGATGAATAGAAAGAAGTTAGAAAAAAGTGTAGGAAAGGTGCAAGTTTGGGACTCAACAATTACCAAGGTGATAATGAATATGATATTGATATTTTTGATTGGTTGTCAGTGATGTGTGTGTGCGTGTGAAAACAAATTACAGGCCATCAAGGAATATTAAACGAGTAAAGGGAACAAGCAATAGAATGGATCACTATAGCACTGATAGATGTTAGCATGGGAATTAAGAAGAGTTAATAGAAAAGAGGGGAGAGGTAGGATCTCCCAACTAGATGGATACATTGAGAAGCCTAAGGGCTAAGGTAAGAAGTTGTAAGGTTGACAATGAGAAGCTTGTTATGGTGCAGGAAGAGAAAGATGAATTGAAACATATTGCAAAGGCTGCCAGATTTGTAGAAACAAAAGTAGCAAGAACTTGGAGCTAGTTACCAGTTCAAGCAAAGTTATTTAGACTGTGGAAGACAAGAGTTTAGGATTGATGGTGTAGAGAACAACATATCTAAGAAAAAAAAATAACAAGGGAGTGAGGGTACTATAAAGGGTGGGAGTATTTTGAGTACTCTCAAGAGAAGTACAAGAATTCCTAAGAAATTTCCTAACACTACAACTAAAAGGAACTATCAACATGAAGGAAAAAGAGTGGAATTCATGTTAAAATAATTTAAAAAGGCATAGCCAAGTATATTTGATGGTGAGATAAAGAAATTAGAAGATGTAGAATCATAGCTACTTGGGATGAAGAAAATTTTCAGAGTTCACAATTACTCTGAAAACATGAAAGGAAAGGTTGTTGCCTTAAACCTGATAGGAAAATATTATATATTGTGGGAATATCTAAATAATGTCTAGAGAATTCAAGAAGAATAGTTTTATTGGAGGAAATTTGAAGGATATGTCTAGGAGAAGTACATGTATAAAAGGTACTATGATGGAAAAGGCAAGGAATTTTATAAATTCAAGATGGGATATTTATTAGTGGATGAATATAAAACCAAATTCTTGTAATCTTTATGGTACATTCCCTACATCAAGGTAGAAAAATTAAAGATTCAAAGTTATTTTAGTGGAATGCCACAAAAATTCAGGAACAAAATAGAGTTTAATGAGTCCCAAACTCTAGAAGATGTTATCTGAAAGTTGAAGTACTATTATGAGCAATCCAATCACAAATATGAGTACAAGGATGATTGGAAATCCAAGAGAAATCCCAAATATAAAGGAAAAGGGGAAGAAGTCTACAAGTCACTAGCAAAGTGGAAGTGTGAGGCTTGTAACTACAATAGGTCATGACTAGTCTAAACTAGTTAGAGAAGAAGTGGATTAGCCTCGAAGGAAACCAATCGTATGATGGGAGTGCATGGAAGACCACTTATAGAGGGATTGTCCTCAAATACATAGGAATGACCACATGTCAGTTTTTGTAGCATCAAATGTGTTCTAGAATTGTAATTTTGTAGAAAGGCTAGAATACATGAGATCTCTAAAGCTCGAAAATCATTTTTGGAAATTCCTCATAGAAATCAATTAATTAGATTATTAACTAGTTTTTAAATATTTCCTAAGTCTAAAATTAGGAAATATGGTTTATTAATCAGTATTAATTAAGCGAAGGCGAGAATCATCTAGAAACTCACATGGATCGATCTATAGATGATCTTAGCCATTGATTAAGGTTTAATCTTGGTTGTTGGTGCTCCAACAGAGGATTATAAGAGGAGGTTGATGTGGTGATGTTGAGACACTTGAGAAGTTCGATGTTTGAGCAGATAGATTTCCAGAGTAGTGGTAGTTAGTTACCAGAGAGAGAGAAAGAGATCAAAGTAGTGAGAGAGAGGAAGAGCCAGTGAGGTTGTAGGAGGCATTCCAGATCCAACGAGTGAATTTGCAGAGAGGCAGAAGAACCATAGAGAGGCTGACATTGGCGTAGCATAGTAGCCTCTCGAGGTAAGATCAATCTGCTAAGAGGGAGAGACATATTCATTTTTATAGGTCAGTAAGGAGTCCTAAACATGCATAGAAGCATCTTTCCAGTTAGCTGAAGGCAGAATGATTTAAACAGAGACCAGTCTAAGTCTAGACATCTAGCAGGGTGCATAGTGAAGCGTAGAGATTGACGCAGAGGGTCAGAGGGCTGAATTTCTGAAGACAAGTCGGGTCGGGAGTTTTCCTGTGGGGTGAGGAAAATTCCTTACTACTTTTTTGCCAGTATTCTTCTCTATAGGATTTTTAGATTTCGGCATTCAGTTGTACTCAAAATTCCTCACTGCTGCATAGTAATAAACCCTCAGTTGTAGCACTGATTTTCCCAAGTTAGGTTCTTTCAGGGACTTTTGTCCAAAACAAATTGTGTTATTTTTATGGGTGTGTGCTAGCATTTCTCAACTTCCAATGTTTTATTTTCTTCCACAATATTTTATTTGTGAAGTTTTTAGTTTTATTTATTCATTATTTGTCATAGCAAACAACAAATAATTTTTTAAATAAGAAATAATGTAATTAGGAGAATAATTTCAAGTTGCTGCAATAGGATTCTAGTTTGGAATTTTCACATGCTATCAGAGCTCATATGATCATCCGTAAAGCTCAAAAGTGAAAGAATGAAATTCACTGCTTAGTGTGAGCGCTAGGTCGAAATTCCAAAGGGCAATGCAGTCATTCTGCCAAGAGGTCAAGTTACTTGTGGAGGTTCAATTTTTCTGAGTGGGGTAGAAAAATTTGATCCTGCCAGATCATGTGATTCCAGAGGCAGAGGGAGTAGCTCATATTTTTTTTGAGTGGATCTCTAGCTGGACGCTGTGGATTTTGCTACAAGTTGCAGAAGAAAAATCCGCGTCAGGTGGAAGAGAGAAGAGCACACACAGAGGGATAATTTTCCTTAGGGAAATTCTAGTCTCAAGAAGTTTGATTTTTTATTTGCAGATCAATAGTGATTTTGACCATGTATTCTCACTCCAGAAGGGAGTCTGAATATTAGAGCAACATCTGAGCAAAAGGAAAGAGAAATTTTTGACAGTTCGTTGAGATGGTCACTGCTGGACTTTATGAACAGGACGGGCGAGATGGAGATTCAAACTACATCATCTATAAGGAAAGGATGTCCTTCCTTCTAGATGAAAATGGCATGAAAGCCTATATTGATGAAGTGGTAACAGTTACCATAGATGCATATCATCTGAAATAATACAGAAAGGAGATGGCGCAGGAAAAGCAGTTGATTCTAGACAGAATCCGAGATCACATAGTCTTGCATATAACTGGAAAAGATACTAAAATAAGATGTGGAATGATTTTTCCATGCTATATTAGGGTACTTCCGATCAGCAGAAGATGTACCTTGATGAGAAGTTTAGGCTCATCTAGATGTAGAACGGGGAAGGCATAGACCCCTTCCTCACTAGGATTCAATAGGTCTGGGACTAGTTGTTAGCTATTGGGGTAGCACCTCAACCTACAAAGTTAGTGATATTGGCACTCATCATTGTCTCTGAGGACTCGAAGGTCTTTTCCCATAGAATATTAGGTAGAGACAAGTTACCAGAGTGGGGCAGGATGTGCGTTGACTTGTGGTAGGAGGAATTGAGGAGAGATATTCTAAAGAGATCCATCAGTGGCAGCAGTAGCGGATCGAAGCAGGTGAAGGTGAAGGAGAATGTGGACCTTGCATCTAAGGGTCCCACTCAGGGACAGGGGGAGGATAGAAAGAAGAAGAAGGACCTGTCAAAGGTGAAGTGCTTAAGGTTTGGTGAGCTTGGTCACTACAACACCCAGTGCCCTCTCAAGAAGAAGGACAAGGAGGAGAAGTAGGAACAATAGGCAGTTTCAGCTAAGATTGCTAGGTTGTCCTCCATGATGGAGGAAGACTTCGTGATGTTTGAAGATATACCTCCAACATTGAGGTTGGGAAATTTGGTACTTTAGTCCATGAGAACTACAGATATTGGTCGGGATCCTTGAAGAGTCTACCTCATGGATCAATACCTTGACACAGGGGCCCAAAGTATTCAGTATCACGATGGATCAATGATATTTGATGTAGCTAGATTCTAGAGTGACAGTTGCAAAGACTAGTTTTAGTTAGATGTTAGGGATCGCAGTACATAGTTGGCAGCAGTGCAGTTGGCACAGTGCATATCCTTTAGTGACTGTGCAGGTGCTAGTAACAGTCAGAGACTCAGGATACAAATGCATCATACTGAACACAGTTGATATAGTATTTTGGATGCTTTTCAGTTAAGGATGTTGCATTTGCAGCAACAGCAAATGTGGAGTTGCAGTGTAGATGCAATGTTGGCAGTAGCACAACAGAGTCAACATCAACACAGATGCAACATATATCATAATTGCATTGGGGTTGGTGGAAATCAACAACATGACAGGAGATGATGTAGAGACAGTGTGTTGTGGTAAGGAGTGCATCAGTAGAATAAATTCCTTGCTAAGACAAAGTTTTGTTTTTTGTAGCATCAAATGTATTCTAGCCTTGAAATTTTGCAGAGAGGCTAAAATACATGAGATATCCAAAACCCATAAATCATTTCTGGAAATTCTACCTAGAAATGAATTAATTAGATTATTAACCAATTTTTAAATATTTCCTAAGTCTAAGCTTAGGGAATATGGTTAATTAATCAGTATTAATTAATTCAAGGTGAGAATCATCTAGAAACTCACACGGATTGATCTAGAGATGATACTATCCATTGATGAAGTTTTAATCTTGGTTGTTGGTGCTCCAACAGAGGATTATAAGAGGAGGTTGATGTGGTGACCAAGAGACACTTGAGACACTTCAACAATTTATTTCTTAGTAGATCGATCTCCAGAGTAGTAACAATCAGTTGTTGAAGAGAGAGCTAGATATCGAAGTAGTGAGAGAGGGGCAGAGGCAGTGAGGCTAGAGGAGGCAATCTAGATCCAGCGAGTGCATTTGCAGAGAGAAAAAAGAGCCACAAAGAGGCTGACGTTGGGGCAACACAACAAGCTCTAGAGGAATGATAATTTTTCTAAGAGGGAGAGTCATCTTTAGTTCCAAAGGCCGGAAAGGAGTACTATAGTGGTAGAGAAGCATCTTTCTAGTCAATAGAAGGGAAAACAACTTTATTAGAGACTCGTATGAGGTTAGACATCTATCAGGCTACGTAGAGCAGCACAAAGGCTAATGCAGAGGGTTAGAGGGTATAATTTATAAAGGAAAGTTGTTTCGAGAGTGTGAAATTTTATCTATTGTAGCTACTGCAAATTATTCTTCTAACTCAAAAGTTAATTATGCAATTTATTTTCTATGAAAAATAATGAATAAAATCACAACTGCAATTTTCATCATAAAAATACTGCAGAAATTAAAATAATCGAAACTAAGAAATTATAGCACACACAAAATAATTCAACACAGCTATTTTTGGGCAATTGTCCCAAAAAAAACAAACTTGGGAAAATTGGTGAAATAGATGAGGGTTTTATTATTAATATTTAGTAGAAATTTTGAGTACAATAATTTAGATGCCCACCTGGAAATCTAACCTAATAAGAATACTAGAAAAAATATCGTGAGAATTTTTTGTCACCCCACAGTTATTTTCTACTTCCAAAATAACTTCCCCAGCCTTTGCAATGAGCTCTCTACATCACCCTCTATGTAGATCCTACCTTGGCCCTCTGGATATTTCAACCTTCCTTTCTATAACTCTTCTAGTAACTAGAAATCTTCCTCTCAGAATGTTACTACTCTCCTCTTCGACTTGCTACTCACCCTCTGACTTTATCTTCTTTGTTGAGCTTCTGCTACTGAGAAAATCAAACTGCGTGGGCAACTAAGTATCTGCACTGGATTGATCGCTCCATCACCACATCGACTTCCTTTTATAATCCATTGTTGGAGCACCAATAGCTAAGATTAAAACTTAATCAATGGATAAGATCATGTCTGGATCAATTTGTCTAAGTTTCTAGATGATTCTCACCTTATCTCAATTAATACTAATTAATTAACCATATTCCCTAAGTTTAGACTTTACAAATATTTAAAAAACACCTAATAATCTAATTGTGAGATTTATAGGTGGAATTTCCAAAAACGATTTATGGGTTTTGGAGACCTCATTTATTCTAGACTCTCCATAAAATTTCAAGGCTAGAACACATCTGATGCTACAAAAAATAACACTACCTTTTAGCAAGGAATGTGCTCTAGTGTTGTTGCACACCCTGTTTCTATATCACCTCCTGCCACGTTGCTAATGTCCGGTCATACTTCCCACAAACCACTATGCAACTACATATGTGTTGTTATTGATATTGTTATACTGCTTCCATCACTACACTACAAATCCCTCTTCATCTGTTGTTCATGAAACTGCAACACTTGCAACTGAAGAGAAACCAAAATATGTTGTCCTTGCTAGTGAAATGAGTTCTCCACCACACCCATCTATTCTCTAAAATAGATGAACTTAGCTCTCCTTAGAGCTTTCATGAGTATATGTGTAACCTTCTCTTCTGTAGGAACATACTATAGTTGGACTACTCCACGTTGTATACAATATCTGATAAGGTGACATCAAATATCGATGTGCTTCGACCTGCCATGAAACACTAGATTCTCATATAGCCTTATGCAATTTTGATTATCACAATAGACATGGGTCGCCTCTATCCTTTGCCTGAACATGATTACTAACAACTTCTAAAGCCATATAACTTTGCACGTAGTTGTGTTGGCTACCATATACTCTGCTTCTACAGAGCTTAGTTATATTGAATTTTGATTTTTTCTACACCAAGAAAATATCCCTAATCATGTAGGTTTTAACCCCGTACAGAAATTACCTGCATACGAATTCTAAATCACAGGAAAAATAAAAATGCGAGAGCATAACACATAAAACACATATACACAGAGATTTCCCACTGGATCCCAAAACCGAGACTACCAGCTTGATTTTTCATTATATTCCTTTCAATGTTACAATACATATTTATACATGCCGAAGCATCCAATACCA
>APFE030850592.1:0-21837 GCA_000404065.3 Pinus taeda
TAAGGTACTTGAAGGGAACTCAAGACCTTGGAATCAAGTATACACAGGTGGACAACTTCAGCTTGATTGGATACTCTGATTCAGACTTCGATGGAGACAAAGAAATTGGGGTATCTACTTCAGGATATGCTATGAGTCTTGGATCAGGTGCTGTCTCCTAGAGATCATGCAAACAATCAGTTCCAATAGATCCACAACAGAAGTAGAATACGTGGCAGCAGTTGAAGCAACAAAAGAAATTGTGTGGCTCAGGAAAATTCTTGAATATTTGCAGGTAAAACAAGTACAATCAACTCCACTCATGATTGATAACACCTCTGCAATAAAGTTGGCCAAGAACCCAAAATTCCATGATCGAACGAAGCATATCAATACAAAATATCATCTGATTCGACATCATGTTGAGGCCAAAACAATCCATCTCCGTCATTGTTCCAAAATGAGCAAATTGCAGACATTTTCACCAAAGCACTTGGAAGGGAAAAGCTTGAACGATTCAGAATGATGCTTGGACTCACCAACATCCCTTCAGATTAAGGGGGGGAATGTTGACACCTAATCTTAGTGATTGGGAATTTTATGTAAATAAAATAAATTGGGAAGGTGAACAATCATCAGGAGATGAACTGAACAATCACTCCCTATTGTATATAATAATGGGTTACCTATGGAATAATACATGAATCAGTTTTCTACCAAACTGGAGTTACTCCTGGCCTGACACACAAAAACTGCTAATAAAAATAATAACATGTTTCTTGTTGGACAATTAGCATTCTGTGGATGGCTAGTGGTTTTGTGAGGGCATCTGTAAGTGTGTTGGCATTTGATGTCAACAATCATGCTGGCGAAATGTGTTGAGAAGTTGGTAGTGCCTAACAGTAGGAAGGCGTGTTGGCATTGATGTCAACTGTACAAGCTTGGTTTCTTGTTGCAACAGATGCTGGTAGTGATGGCCTAGGAAGAATCTCATGGTAGCTGCAGGATTCATGTAGAGAATCATCATAGTAGAAGGCTTATTGGAAAAGCCATAAAATGATGATTACAGTGATGGCCTAGGATGGAAGTCCATGGGAGCTGCAAGCCTCATCCTTAGGACACATTGTGGATGTGATTCATAGCTATCCAGAGAGTTCAAGAGTAGAATATTGGTAGTGAGCTTGGAGCCATATTTTGAGGTAGCTGATGGGCTTAGTGTTTAATCAAAATCCTTTCATTGGAAAGTGCTCTAGAGGATCTTTCCAACAGTATGCAAAAATCCAAAAATGGGTTCTTGGTTCAAAATTTATGTCTTGCTGAAGTTAAGGGTTCTTGAGGCCTTAAGCAAGGGATTTTAGCCATATCAGAGATTAGAGGTCTCAATATATTGATGATCGAGGGATTCAAGGCTCAATGCATAGGTCCTGATAAATTGCAATCGGAGGTCCTAGTGAATTACATATCAATGGTGCAATGTAACAACGTATGCATTTCGCTGATTAGCAACTTGCGATATCAACAGTCAGAAGTCTCGACATATCAGAGGGCATGCGATATCGAAGATTGCACGTCGATGATTCAAGAAAATTAGTACTCACAATTAAAGGTCACGCATATCAAAACTCCCACAAATAAGGGATTTCAGCCTCTAGTGTTAAATTGTCAGGAGAGCCAAAAAGGAAAATACAAAGGAATCCATTGCAAAAAAAGGTTGGCGGCTCTCTTTCTCTCTCATCTAGGACATGTGGAGGCATCTGATTGGGTTCAATGAGGACACATGGCGGTGTCTGGTAGGCTCCAATAAGGAAAAATGGAAGCATACGGTAAGCTCCGATGAGGACACATAGTAGGATATGATTGGTTCTGATAAGGGACACTTGGCTGCTAATGTCAGCATGATGTCACAGTACGGAGGGACACGTGGCAGGTAGTTTCAATGTTTTGAATGGCCTATTGGGCCATATCTGAGTGACAAGTGCCATTGGTTAGAAGATTCCATGTGGCATGAGATGGCGTTACTTTGAAAATCGACGATCACATGTGGCACATTGACCACATTTTGAAATCGATAGGATATAGGATGCGGGATAACACACGGTCACAAAGTGTTCCAAAACTGAAGGCTAGGGATGAATAGAGGGACCTATTGACAGTTGATGATTTTTGGTGGTTGTCATATGGGCAATAAGTGAAAAACACCGATAAGGGGGCTCTGATGGTGTTATCACTTGGTTGTGGAACACACAAGAAACCAAGGGCTTAGAGCTTTAGCAAAAGAAAAAGGCCCCCGACAAAGCATTGAAAGAGTTAGCTCCTTAAGGCCAAGATCTCGGTCACTACCTTCGGTCCTATGGTGAGAAATGCGTGGAAAAGGCTAAGCAAGAGGGTGCTTGGAAATCAAAGATCGACAACCAACAGTTTTTGGTTATTGACACAATGGCACACATGAAAATTGCTGATAAGGGGGCTCCAATATGGTTGGCGCTTGGTCACAACACACAGTCCTATGGCTGAGATACATCAAGGAGCTAATTGAAAGGGGCTTCAATATTAGAGAACGATAATTGTCAATGTGTAAAATTGTACCACTGTAAAGCTACGATGTGGAAGCTCTGATATAGCACTATGGTGTGAATTCTCCGATAGTGAAGTACAATACTTTGAAGGCTAGATGGGTTGGTATCAGAAGAGTAAATGCAGAGGCAATGGAGTTGGTCACTGGAGATATCCCATGCACACATTATAGAAATAAATGAAAAAACCAAAAAGCCATGCCAAAGTACTATAAGTCATGAAGATGCATGGAGAGTCTGAGTGGAGTGTGTAGTGGACTGAGAATTGAATCTCAGTATGGAGGAAACTATTAGTCAGGTGCCCATTCTCAATGAATACAGTGGAAGAGACCAAGATTAACACAGACAATAGAGTGTCAGGCCATGCTATGTTACAACACATAGTGCTGAATGAGAACTATCTAATAACATCGATCAGGGAGTAAATAGAGGAACAAAACCTAGGAGCTCTGATGAGAAATGGGGCGAAAGCAATATTGTTGCCATAGATCCAAGAGGAAAGAGCTCTAAGTAAGTGCACTATCGTGGGAGGAGAAGTTAGAGTAAGGTTTGTGTGTAGAGACCAATAGTTGCTTGTGCGTTGTGTAAGCAAGGCTAAAGTGCCTGTGCTCTATGTTTTAGGTTGAAAAGTTACTTATGAGAAGTTAGTCAAGGCTGAAGTGCCAATGCATTGTGTGGAGGGCCAAAGGTGCCTAAGACCTACTATGAGAAAGGCCGAGGGTTGAGCCTGTGCTGTGTAAAGCAAGGCTGAGAGCAGACTGTGAGTTGAGGAGTGCAAAAGGACGAGAGCTATTGTATGCTGATGAAGAATAGAGGACATAACTATGTGGGTAGAGCAAAGTGACTGCTATTGAGAGCAGAGAGTAGAGGGATGAGAGTGACTGCTATTGAGAAGATCACAGGGCTATTGAAGAATGATGTAGAGAGCTCCAAAGTGTAGCAGAGTGAGCTGAGAACAAAATGTGAGATCAGGTAGAGTCGCTGCCAAATCACAGAGGACATTCAATTCCTATTTGAATGTGGGTTGGTGCGTACATACAGGAAGTTGGTGCTTCAATATCTAGTGGATCTTGGGAAGGCTTGGGGGTCGATGCCTCTTGCAAGTTGGTCCTTGTATAAATCCAAGGAGCTACAAGTTGGTGCTTGCAACAAATCCATGATGTCGGTGCCTCATATGGTGCTTCTGGTAAGCTGGGCATGTATCTACAAACAAAGGGAGTTGGTGCTTCCTTTGAGTGGGTGTTCACAAAAACAGATTGATGTAATAGAGTGGGTGCTCTTATTTTACATCAATAAAAACAACAAGCTTTGTGGTTTTTTTCGAAAAGGGTTTCCATGTGAAAAACCTTGTGTCTATGCATATGATGCTTGTGGTTTTTTTATTGTGTGTTGAGTTTATGCTATTTCCATATTATATAATTCTGCTGGTTATATGGTTGGAGGCCAAGTTTAAATAAGAAAAGTTAACTAGCATAAAGAAGTAAAAATTAACCTTAATACCAATTCACCCCCCCTAGTATTATCATTGTTTTCCAACAATTGGTATCAGAGCAAGTTCCTTCAGAAATAAATTTATCACTAGAAGGTAGATCAAAGGGAAACAATGATTAATGAAGGTTGGATAACAACAATAGGAGTTCCATCTTTAAATGAATTAGACCACGGGCTCTATTATGAAGTCTGGGAGGTTTTAATAATGGAATATTTATTGGTCTTGAATGTTGACATGTGGCGCTCTATTCAGTATAGAGAGAAGAATGAGAATAATGTAAAAGCCAAGGAGGTCAATATGAGAGGGATATCTAGGCCGGATGTTGACAAGGTGAGGCACTGTAATTCAACAACAGATGTGCTGGAAAATCTGCAATTTCTGCATAGTATAGATATCCATGTGGACCGAGAAGAGGCTGAGGAGTCCTGATGCTCTAGCAATGAACCAAAAAGTGGAGAAGTTGTTGCTCGTCACACTTTCGTTGATAAGGTATAATTTTCAGAGGAGAGACCATGTTACTCAAAAGGTATGTTATTGCCTTGTGATAAATGTAAATAATTAGGTCATTCATTCTCTATATTTTCACGTGAAGATAGAAGCAACAATGAATCTAGTAGCTATAATGAAAATAGACCCAGTCTAGTAGCAATAGAAAATAAGGGATCCTTAGATGAAGAAGAAGGAATAAGCCTTAGACCTATGGAAGACTCCATTAACACAAATATGGGCTTAGATCTTTGTGATAACTCAGGTAGCACCTATAATAGAGAAGATAAGGATCTAAATGAAAGGATTTTTTCTATAAAGAAGTTTATCTCTACTCTAAAAGAGATCAAGGACCTATCAAAGGAAAATCTCAAGCAAGAGGAGAAAATGGAAGTTTATGAGCTTGAGAATGAGAAGTTGAGAAAAACAATAGTTGAACTAATTACTCAACAAGAAGAGGCTAGATGTCTGATAGGGAGGTTAACCCATTAGCTGAGTATAAAGGAAGCTTTCTATGAGACACTAAAAGATGAAGTAGTCTCATTGAGACATGAATTAGAGAAATCAAATAAAGAGTTGTCTCAATTTCAAAAGCTTGAGGGTTCCAACAACAACAAAAGAAAGATTTCTGGATATAAACAACAAGGAGTGCAAAAAAACAACAGGAGAAAAGGAATCAACATATGGCTAAGAAGCAGCAGCTTGTAGTGCAGCAGAAGCCTAAGCAGCAACAATAAAAAAAGAAGAAGAAGAAGCAACAACAACTAGTGCAGTAGAAGCCCAAGCAACAATAGAAGAGGGAAAGGCAATTGCAAGGAAGAGTGCATGGCAATTATGCTCAATGTCATAGAAGGCACATGAAGAGCCAACAAAGGACCCCTCCTCCTCAAAGACAGAGCCTTCAAAGAAAAGGTAACCTCTGTCAACAAAAGCCTTTTCATGGTTTTTATTTCTCTTGCAAAATTTTTGGACACAAAGCCATAGAATGTATATGGCTTGTAAGGAAACAAGATGTGTTGGGTAGTAGCAACCCAATAATGCACAATAAGGCTGGAAGAAGGCATGCTGGCCAAGAGACGATTTTTGACAAAAGGGATGTAAAAAAGGGTAACTCCTTTGCCCCTGTCTTAATCCAAATCAGATGCTATCATTGTGGCAATATCAGCTACAAGAGAGCTAACTGCAAAAATGAGAAGAGACAGAATGCTTCTCATCATATGCATCTGAATGCAAAAACTCAGAATTTGAAGACAAGGAGAAAGAATAGAGTAGAAACATACTCATATGTCTCCAATGCTTTGTGTCAATAGAAAAAGGTGCATAGAGGAGGAAGAAGTAAAAAAAGTGATCCTCCTACTCTTGTAGCAGACCCCTCTAAAAGGAATAGAGGCTCCAAGTGGATTTGGGTGAAGAAAGAGGATTTGAATGAAAATTTTCCTCTACCCATGTGCAGTCAAGAGAATACCTAAATAGGGGCAAAGAAGAAGCAATATGGGAATGATTTTGTTAGGTCTTGACCTTTAAAGGTCTAGAGGAAGAAAGGGGATGATCTGCTTAAGGGGAGTAGATCCTTTGTTTCTCTCCAGCGAAGGAAGAGAAGGGCCTCAAGGGAGGCCAAGTAAGTCAGATGCAGGAGGCCAAGAAGTATAATCAGAATGGTGCATCTGATGGATGAAAGAGGAGCACAACCATCATGAGGAGTATACAATAATAATTTATTGTTGTGGGAAGAATATGTGATGCAATGGTAGTATGGAATGACTGGAAGCTCACATTCTAGTTAGGTCCACAGGATCATTCGCCAAGAAAAGTCAAGGGAGATTTGTAGGAGATCAAGGAGCCTTGGCTCAGGGGGAGTTGATTTGACAAAGCAGTAACAAGGAACAATGGGTAGCCTCAGAATGAAATATTTCTGAGCAAAGAAAGAAATATTGCAGAAAGAGTTATTTTTGCGGACAAAACTAACCTCCCTAGGAGTCTAAGACTCTCTAGTGACAAACAAGACAATTAAGAGCAATCCTTCTCTAAACATACATTATTCTATGAGAAACCAAGTTTTTTTCAATCCTACCTCAAGTCCAACGCTTGTTGCAGCAGTCCAGCCTCGTCGATCCAGATGAGCTCCTCCTTCACTTTGAAACATGCATACACTAACAATCAAACGATTACATAACACCTGAATATTCCATAAAACAAAGCATATTCAACATATAGACCAAGGAGTATATGAAACAATTCATTAACAACAAATCATTGAGAAGAATGGACTTATTTGTATTAAGGAAACAAAAAAGAAACCATTACAACCTGAGCCTTGGTGTTGTGCAAGTTCCTCCGAGGGTCCAGCAAGAGTTTTCCTCTACTTTCACAAGCTCACCCACTTCCAAATGAACAAGAAAGGATGGTAATCTCTCCTCACAAGTTTACAATGGAAGTCCTAATTCCAGCAGCATCTACCCTTTGGAATGTTTAGCTTTCAACCTCTCGTCCTCTGGCCCAAGGCCTATATTTATAGTGTTCTAGAGGAAGTTATTCAGTTCCAACATCAATGGGATACTCCCTCTTTTGGATGGGGTAACTCCTCTCTTGATGGGATAAGTTCCTCTGTCATAGGGATTCATGAACCATCTGGAGGCGCTCAATACACGTTAAACACTCTTCTAGAAGGCTCTAGAAGTGACCACAAGTAACTTTTTTAAGATGAAACTCGTGCCTTTTGACCTTTACAGGGGTACGCACCCATCCTTTGGCTTACAGAGCTTACAAGTACGTAGGTACAATGAGTTTGGGATGCGTACACGTAGGCAAGGTAGAGAGAACCTGCGTACCCATAGATAAACATGTTTTTAGTGACTTTCTCTCTTTTTTGAAGCTTGACATGAAGAGCAGAGGTATTAGGCTTGACAAGGAGGGTAATATGACTATTGATGGAGCCATATTAACTGCAGATAGTCATGGTGACAAATTTCAGTGTAACACTTAGATTTGACTTCTTGAGTCCAGTTACTTGCACAAGGAGAAGGACGAAATTGTTTATATATAGTGTCTTGAGAGGCAGAATGGGTGCCTCTAGAAGCTTGGCCAACTTCTCTGGTAGGAGGGCTAATGTCATCTTCGTGTGAAAATTTCTAACTAGAAATCTAACTACAATCACTGATATTATTTCTTCTACTTATTAATTCAAAAATAAGTGAATTCTAACTAGAAATCCAACTACAATCACTGATATTATTTCTTCTACTTATTAATTCAGAAATAAGTTATTCACGGTGTTTCTACAAAAAATATCTAAATAAATTCTACTGTAGCCTTCACAATTCAAATACGCAGAAAGTAAATGTAAAGAAAAATACTAGCACAATTACATATATGAATGTTGCTTCTCCTTTCTCCTTTAAGGTTCCTCTAACACCTCCAAGTGTCAAATCATCGAAACTACTCATGGATTCACACTCGCTAGCTTGGGTGAAAAGCCCAAATCTTGGGTTGCAAGCCCACAGTGCCCTGTTATGGAGCTCAAACCTCCAAACCCCAAACCCTAGGGGTTGGAGTGCCTCCCAAGCTACCAAAAATCAACACTCCCTCTTAGCAAGGGATGTACTTCCAAGACTAGGAAGTAGCTCATCATCATCACCATTGTTATCAAAACTCGCCCGACTCCTCATACCCACAACTGCACCAATCCATGTAGCATGGATTATGCCTCTCTTGGAAATGTCATTGTCACTAGAAGCCTCCTTCTTCTTCTTCTTCTCCTGAAATGTCTTCCATTCTCTCCATGATTCCTTGTTGGCAACTATAGGAGCACCCTTGCTCCCAATGACCACACACTCTTCTTGGCTTGCAAAGACTGCCTCTGAACCTACAAGCTCCCTCTAAAATCCCTTTGAGCTTCTAGAACATGGACCTTCTTCTCTGGAACTTGTACCTTCTCCTGTAAAGCCTGCAACCATGCCTGGAATTTGATGTCTTGTAAGACGTATTTTGGGTTTCAAGACGTATTTGATGGCAAGCTAAAAAGTTAACCCGTCAGATATGACGTCTCTTTTATATCTGCAACGTGTCAGAATGACCTCTGATTTCAAATTTAAACCATCAAAAATTATAATACCAATACTATTTAAGTTATTTTCTACTTAGCATAAGTTTAAATACAAGTAATTGGGTGCCTCTCAATCTCTCTAGCCTGCCCGTATTAAATCCACAACTCCGCCATAAAGCATAATTGCATTGAATATTTATCATTGGGAATTCAGGTTTCCAACAATTGTTCTGCGCTCTCAAGCTCTATAACTAGGAATACTCATAAAATTTTTGGTAAAATATTTTTATTTTTGGAAACCGAATGCAATTGAATTTTATCTATACAATTCATGTTAATTTGTTGTATAATGTAATGTCGTATAACACCCATAATTATTTCTAGTTAGAATTTGTGTGTTTATAACTAAATTGGTTAAGGGTTCAAACTTTGTACAATCCTAATAACCACCAAATTGTTGTCTCAACTAAAAACTTTCTGGAATAATCTTTTAAAAAGACTCCATATGATTATAAGGTTTTGAAATGATTATTATATAATAATATGATTGATTGCATATATCAAATTCCAAATTTGATATGTTATTTATTTCTGTGAAATTGTCATGTGCATTTTGAAACTTCACATATTCAAATTTAAATGGATTGAGATAGCATTCATACTAATAGTATTGAATCCACATAAAACTTTAAATTTATTGACATAAGCGTATCTATGCACGGAAACCAATAAATCCCATGCTATCGAGCTTTAAATGAACGACGGTTGTACATGCCCACCGTTCGATTTTGCTAAGGCCGAAATCGAACGGTGGGCATATACAGTCGTCGTTCATTTAAAGCCCGATAACATGGGAAACACGGTGGGCATATACAACCGTCGTTCATTTAAAGCCCGATAGCATGGGAAATATGGCTCGCCATCTATGCACTTCACACTTCCTCAAGAGTTGAGAGGCCATCGATCACTGGCATGCCCAACCATGGTTTAAAATGTTTATAGTTTACATCGTTTCTGTTAGTGCAGTAAAGCACTGAAGTATTTTGAAATGGTTTTGACTTGTTAAAGAAATGCTAGGACTTACTCCCAATGTGATTGTTGAGGTTGTATGTTTGATTGAGGTAGCTAGTTTTATGATTTTTATGAATGTACATGGTTTGAGGTTAATAAAAAATTAGTTGTTTCACAGAGTGGTATGCGCTTGAGCTTGGAGGCATTTTTTATTTTAAAAAAAAAAATCAAAATGCTATTGTGTATTTTTTAAAATAATTTAATTGTTTTGTTTTAGGTTTAATGTTGATTTAATTAGTAATAATATATTTTAGGTTGTTTTATAAATTAGGTGTTTTAATGATTAAATGAAATTGAAGTTCAATTTAATATAATTATAACACATAACTCTTAAATAAGAAGTAAGGATTAGTTGTTTTTCTTATATTTTCAAAAGTCTGAAGAATTTATAATTCTTTGTATGAATAAGAATAAAAATAAATTATGGATAGAATAATAATAAATTATGGATATCTCATTATTATAAATCTTTTAGTCAAAAGCATTAAGTATGAGTCTTAGTAGTTTTTTCTTTCTCAATTCTCTCTCTTTCTCTCTCTCTCTCACATATATACTACATTAAAATCATATAAAATTTAAAGATATAAAAATTAATGGAATTAAGGTCTAATTATTTTTCATTATATAAATAAAAAGTCATCATATGAATAACAAAATCTATGTCCTTAAATCCACTTTGCAAATTGAAATAATTTTTAATGTCAAATATTTTATAACATAAAATAAAATTGAGAATGAAATAACTTATTCTTTTAATTTGAAAATAAGAGACTATATGATTAAAAAGAGAGAGAATTAAACAAAAGGTATTACTATGGAATAAAATTGCAACAATTAACACGTTTATGCTAACTTAGGAAAAACAAGGCACTTTTAGAGGAAGATTAATGAAAATTGAGATGCAATAGTAGTTGAAAGAAAGTTTCAAGATAAAGGCAGGTTGACATTCACAAATTTTCATAGAACGTAAAATGAAGGGCATGAAAAATACAAAAACCTCAACAAATTTCCAATTGACAGGCAGAGAGGATTTGAAATTCCAAGCCTGCCTGCAACTACACTTGTTTTTATTAAACTTGTACCCGGTCCTCCTCCTTCTTCTTCCCATGATCCATAGGCTTGCCTATTAGCCTATATAGACCATGCCCTCTAACTCTATTAATAACACATGCAAAGCTAGAGCCTCTGGTCCTGACTCTTGCCTCCCCACTCTAGAACAAGAACTCAAACCCCTTCTACTTGATTGCTGAGACAAACATCACGCTATATCTAAGTCATGGTACAAATAGTACATTCTAGACTTATATCACCTGTCCTTACTCCATTTCTAATGGCACAACTCTCAATCCTTAGATCTTCTTCTGACTCTTGTCACCCACCACCATGTGCAACATCGAGTCCCACTCAACTAGAGTCTTAAATACCTCATGTGATCTTGTCATATGCTTTGATGCCCCATTGTCCACATACCATGCAGCCTCATCAATGGTACGATACGATAAATGAGAAATCAATGCAAATTCCTCCTTCTTCAATCTCCTAGAGAGATTATATATTTTGGCAGAAGTGGCAACACCGACGACCTTCTTCCCCTTCTTCTCGTCATCCCCGTCTTCTTCTTCATTGGACATCTCATAAAAAAATACCCCATCTCACCATAGTGGAAACACTTCATCTTACTCAAGTCCTTCCTCTACTTGTCCTTCATAATTGCTACAAGTGCCACATCATCATCTAAAACCTTTTACTTCAGACGAAAATTCTCTCTAGCAATGATCCCCTTGATGAAGGGCTTATATTCCTCAGTGAACCCTTTCAAAGCAATCCTCACCATATCAGAATCTAAAATAGTCACACCGACAGTATCAAGCTCATCTTTGACCCGAGACAACCTTGTCATATATGAAGTCACTCCACCCTGCATCATATTGGCAGACTTCAACTTATCCTCCAATACCAGGACTCGGTTCTCATTCTTATTCTAGAAAAAAATCTTCAGAGCCATCCACATCTCATGTGCAATGTTCTTTTAGGACAAATGAGGTATTAAGGAGTCCTTCACACCATCTAGGATGATCAATCTCGCCTTCCTATCTAATTCTTCATACATTTCTTGATGGCTTTCTCGGCAAACTCCTAGATCCTGTTGACCTGCAAGACCAACTTGTTCCTTTCCTTCCATAGACTATAATTGGACAAACCTTCCATCTTGTCCTCATATTGGAGACTAACTTGTAGCTTTGACATTGTAGTGATCCCTTCACCTATAATGTGACCAGATCCCTCTTAAGTTGTATTTCATTGTGCACACTTTGATTCACTATCTCTTCAAAGTAGCTCAAACACCCTATGATACCATGTTATTTTTCCACGACTCTAGTGTCTAAGATAGAATCTTAGATCACAGACGCTACCAAATCAAGAATCACATTGAAGCTACTTTGCACAATGGAATATAAACGACAACAAATCTACTATTGCACAAAATATACACAAATATGTACAATAACCAAATATTTGTTATATTAATGTAACTGAATAATACAATGGTCTAGGGCTCTCGCACCAGTGATAATGGCCCTCAAATATCCAATGGTACAATAATACAAATACAAGATAATTTGACGGTCTAGATGATGTAGCGCATGATCACAACTTCTTTTTCATATCATGTACACCTACAAGTCCTTCACTCCCAATTCATAGCACCTGCCTCTACCAATGCTACAAGTCCATCTAGCCACTAAATCTCGGCTATCTAATTTCTTTTACATTAATCATTTTTCCATCAATGTATCAACACATTGAGACTCTTATTGAATTTTTCACAACTCCATTTGTAAGAAACTCACAACTACCCGCTGCTGCTCCTCAACTATTCAGGCTCTTCTTCCAACTGAAGAATTTATAATGCTTTCTATGAATAAGAATAAAAATAAATTATGGATAGAATAATAATAAATTATGGATGTCTCATATATTTTAGTCAAAAGCATTAAGTATGAGTCTTAGTAGTTTTTTTGTTTCTCAATTCTCTCTCTCTCACACACACATATATATACTAAATTAAAATCATATAAAATTTAAAGATATAAAAATTAATGGAATTAAGGTCTTATTATTTTTCATTATATAAGTAAAAAGTTATCATATGAATAAAAAAATCTATATCCTTAAATCCACTTTGCAAATTGAAATAATTTTTAATGTCAAATATTTATAACATAAAATAAAATTGAGAATGAAATAACTTATCTTTTAATTTGAAAATAAGAGACTATATGATTAAAAAGAGAGAGAATTAAACAAAAGGTATTACTATGGAATAAAATTCCAACAATTAACACGTTTATGCTAACTTAGGAAAAAAAAGGCACTTTTAGAGGAAGATTAATGAAAATTGAGATGCAAAAGTAGTTGAAAGAGAGTTTCAAGATAAAGAGAGGTTGACATTCACAAATTTGCGTAGAACGTAAAATGAAGGGGATGAAAAATACAAAACCGTCAACAAATTTCCTTTGGCAGGCATAGAGGATTTGAAATTCCAGGCCTGCCTGCAACTACACTTGTTTCTATTAAACTTGTACCTGGTCCTCCTCCTTCTTCTTCCCATGATCCATAGGCTTTCCTATTAGCCTATATAGACCATGCCCTCTAACTCTATTAACAACACATGCAAAGCTAGAGCCTCTGGTCCTGAGTCTTGCCTCCCCACTCTAGAACAAGACCTCAAACCCCTTTTGCTTGATTGCTGAGACAAGCATCACGCTATATCTAAGTCATGGTACAAATAGTACATTCTAGACTTATATCACCTGTCCTTACTCCATTTCTAATGGCACAACTCCCGATCCTCGAATCTCCTTCTGACTCTTGTCGCCCACCACCATGTGAAACTTCGAGTCCAACTCAACTAGAGTCTTAAATACCTCATGTGATCTTGTCATATGCTTCGATGCCCCATTGTCCACATACCATGCAGCCTCATCAATGGTACCCTACGAGAAATGAGAGATCAATGCAAATTCCTCGTTCTTCAATCTCCTAGAGAGATTATATATTTTGGCAGAAGTGGCAACACCGATGACCTTCTTCCCCTTCTTCTTCTCGTAATCTCTCGTCTTCTTCTTCATTGGACATCTCATAAAAAAATGACCCATCTCACCATAGTGGAAACACTTCATCTTACTCAATTCCTTCCTCTACTTGTCCTTCATTCTTGCTAAAAGTGCCACATCATCATCTAAAACCTTTTACTTCAGATGAAAATTCTCTTTAGCAATGATCCCCTTGATGAAGGGCTTATATTCCTCAGTGAACCCTTTCAAAGCAATCCTCACCATATCAGAATCTAAAATAGTCACACTGACAGTATCAAGTTCATCTTTGACCCAAGACAACCTTGTCATATATGAAGTCACTCCACCCTGCATCATATTGGCAAACTTCAACTTATCCTCCAATACCAGGACTCGGTTCTCATTCTTATTCTAGAACAAAATCTTAAGAGCCATCCACATCTCATGTGTTGTTCTTCTAGGACAAATGAGGTATTAAGGAGTCCTTCACACCATCTAGGATGATCAATCTTGCCTTCCTATCTAATTCTTCATACATTTCCAGCTCCTTACGGTCATTTGGCTTCTTGATGGCTTTCTCGCCAAATTCCTAGATCCTGTTGACCTGCAAGACCAACTTGTTCCTTTCCTTCCATGGACTATAATTGGACAAACCTTCCAACTTGTCCTCATATTGAGACCAACTTGTAGCTTCGACATTGTAGTGATCCCTTCACCTATAATGTGACCAAATCCCTCTTAATTTGTATTTCATTGTGCACACTTTGATTCACTATCTCTTCAAAGTAGCTCAAACACCCTAAGATAGCATGTTATTTTTCCACGATTCTAGTGTCTAAGATAGAATCTCAGAACACATATGCTACCAAATCAAAAATCACAATGAAGCTACTTTGCAAAATGGAATATAAACAACAACAAATCTACTAATGCACAAAATATACACAAATTTTTACACAAATATGTACAATAACCAAATATTTGTTATATTAATGCAACTGAATAATACAATGGTCTAGGGCTCCTAGACCAAGGATAATGGTCCTCAAATATTCAATGGTACAGTAATACAAATACAAGATAATCTGACGGTCTAGATGATGTAGCGCATGATCACAACTTCTTTTTCATATCATGTACACCTACGGTTCCTTCAGTCCCAATTCATAGCACCTGCCTCTACCAATGCTACAAGTTCATCTAGCCACTAAATCTCGGCTTTCTAATTTCTTTCACATTAATCGTTTTTCCATCAATGTATCAACACATTGAGACTCTTATTGAATTGTTCACAACTCCATTTGTAATAAACTCACAACTACCCACTGCTGCTCCTCAGCTACTTAGGCTCTTCTTCCCACTATTGTCTTCTTGTGTTGCTCTAATGAAGAATAACATAGGGATGAAGGGTTTCTACCTATCACCATCAAATATCACTTCTCTAATGATGAACACGGGTTGTCAACTTTACTCCTCTAGCTGGCCAAACCTTGACCTCCAAGCTGCCTCCTCTCGTAACCTCCTTTATCCATCAAGGAGATACTTAAGCTACCCACACTTCACCCAACTCACAGTTGTCCAAGTTCCCTGCTGTCCACTTCTATAAGGATACTCTTAGACCCTTTCTCATTTCCCTCCAACAATCCACAATGATTCCAATACATCTTTCCAAACTTGGACCTATCCAACTAGCAATCAATCAACCTCAAACACTTCATTCACATACCTTAGGTCTGGTGTCTCAGTGCTGCAACTCTGTGATTTGGTTAGGGAACAACTATAGTCCACATCAAGCCTTCTAAATTGCCTCATATGCCTCTCTAAACCTATGGCCTCCTCATTCCCTGCTCCTCCTTCCTTTGTTGGCTATTAGAGCTAGTATCCACCCACAGTTAAGCCTTTCAGCCCTCTCAACTCAATCATCCAGCTTAAGGAAGGTTTGTGGCTCCCTAAATAGATGAATATCTATTGTTTATGGGCCTTTCGGCCCTATCCATGGGAAGATACATGTCTCAACCCAGGTCTGCAACAATAAAAGGAACTACAGGTAGAGAAAGACCACCCAAACACACTCAAAACAATCTAGAACCTAGCCCAATCAACTTAGCCTGCAATCTGATCCAACTCGGCCTGCAATCTGATCCAACTCAGCCTTTAGATAGTCTTAAGAAAGCATAAAATTCTCCTTAAATCTTCACTAAAGTCTGCTCCTAGGATCTACGGCCCAAACATGTTGGGTGTGTGTTAAATTATTTCCACGACTAGTTGCACGCGTAGGGGTGTCATAGGGGGGACAATAGACCCACCTGTTCATTTCGCAGGGCGCACCAGGGGGTCATAACCCCCTGTTGGGGGATTTCAGGGGGGTGGTATCCCCCCTGTACGAAATCTGGGGCAACGCCCCAGGAATTATTTTTTTTGGACCCTATATTAGGTGGGTGAACCTATCTATGGTTTTGTGCATGGGTTTCGCACATGGTATTGGGAATGATGGTTTTATGCCCATGGTATTTTGTAGATTCGGTCAAGGGAACTACGGTTATGTTCTAATCCAATGTTAATGAATTGGGGTTAATGAATGCTTTGGCATGTATATATATGTATTGTAACATTGAAATGAACATAACGAAAAATCAATCTGGTAGCCCAGATTTTGGGATCTAGGGGAAAATCTTTTTGTATTTTTTTTATATCCTCATCATTGTTTATTTTATGTTTTTGGAATTCCTCTGTAGTTAATTTCTATATAGGGTTAAAACCTACATGTGGTATCAGAATTGTTTCGGCTTCAAGGGGATGCCTTTGCTGTTGAGGGGTTTTGCTCGGGCCTCTCGTACACCCTTTTTAGTGGGAGATTTGTGGGATCAAAGAAGATGGTGAGAAGTGGAAAGATAAAGATCGAGAAATTTAATGGTTAAAGTTTTGAGTTGTGGAAAATCAATATGGAGGATCTACTTGTGGATAAAGATCAGTGGATCGTGGTAGATTCAAGTACTAAACAAACGACAATATCAGTAGAAGACTGGGCGAAGTTGGATCGGAAGGCAAAGGGCAAAATACAATTGTGTATCTCAGATTCAGTCTTGTTGAATGTATCAGTGGAAGCTACGACAAAGGCTTTGTGGGTCAATTTAAGGAATTTGTACCAATCTAAGTCTCTGGTGAACAAATTGTTCCTACGGAAAAAGTTGTATAACCTGAGCATGAAGGATGGAGACTTAGTGACAGAGCATTTGAACGCATTTAATACTGTGGTAAGCTAGTTTCTATCTGTTGATATAAAAAATTGAGATGAAGATAAGTGCATCAGTTTGTTGCGTTCTCTACCAATTTCATGGGATAGTCTGGTTGTTGCTATAGGTAACAATACAACTACCTTGAAGTTTAATGAAATAGTCTCAACCTTGTTGTCGGAGGAGATGAGAGAGAAAAATATGGAGAGCTAGAATGGAGATGCCTTGTGTGTATGAGGATGGTCCTAGAACACAAATAAAAATAATTCCTCGAGTGGGAGATCTAAATCTAGAGGGAGATCTATATCACTAGGAAAACCTGTAAAGGTAGGTTGGAAATGAAGGAAGGGCACTTCAAAAGGGATTGTAGATTTAAAGCTCCTGAGAAAGGAAAGGGATCTGATGATGCTCCTTCTATATAGGCGAAAACCACCTAAGATGAAGGTGGAGATGTGTACTTAGCTTCTTCTTCAAGTACACATGTAGATCATAAGGCATGGTTGATTAACTCAGGTGCATCCTTTCACTTCACTCCCCATAAGGAGTGGTTCTACGAGTATGAGAAATATGATGGTGGTGACGTCTTCTTAGGGTATGACAGGAAGGCCATAATCGTTGAATGCGGAAAATTCAAGATGAAGGTTCAAGGTGGAAGGATTAAAACACTTATGGGTGTTCTAGATATTCTTGAATTGGCCAAAAATATGATTTATGTAAGAAATATGGATGATGTAGGCATAAAAAAAGTGCTAGAGAAAAATACCTGCAAGATGGTTTGGGGACCACTAGTATTATTGCGAGGAGTTCGGATTGAAACTATGTACAAGCTTCTAGGCAGTATTGTTATTGATAGGTGCAATAGTTCTATGGTTCTGTTGTGGCCACCAACAACCCCCCTCTTTGTTTGATATTAGCAATAACACCAAGCAAATGGGGACCCTTAATAAAAATTCAAACAAACAATTTTATGAACATTTTTTATATTTGATTCCTTAAAACTTTATCGCGACAAAAGAATGAAACATTTTTTTATGAGCATAATAAACTACGAAGAAGCGATGCGAAATTCATCGCATCGCATTCATCATGAAGCGCTCTTAAATGAAAAACTTAAGAAGTCTCCGACGGCCTATATGCGACGTCGCATATCGCAACATCGCGTAAAGTAGCACACAATGACTAATTTCTGCGATCTGCGATCTGCGATGATCCGATATTGCGATGCCGCGATGCTCTAATGTGATCTGCGATCTGCGATCTGCGATGAATGCGAATTTTCCTCGGCGCAGTATTCAAGAAAAGTTGTCCATTAACCAAAATTAAGCGTGCGCCTTAAAAAGAAATTAATGATTGTACGCCAAAGTATCCAGGAATGACAACTTTTTGTTTTTCGAAGGGTCAGTTCGCTATGAGTGTCATAATTATACATACATAAGATTTAAAGATTTCATGTCAATCTTTATTACCATTACTCTTTTCCTTTATGTAAACTATAAAACAGGAAATAACATGAAGCAATGTACAGGAAACATCTAAGGAAAAGGGGAAAGCGCCAATGCTCGAAGAACAGAGAAGAAATCCCTTCAGAAACGGATGCCGCATACGATAGGACCACAGATTCCAGAATATCACTCAACAGATGCTGATGTCGACAGGTCATCTAAAGCTCAGAATCAAAGGCGCACAAAAGCAACATGATTACAAAAAACCCTGAAGCTTACACACCAGAAAAGCTCGGAATAAAGAACGGAGGCAGTTTTCGATCCAGAGAATTGTTCAGAGAGTAAAGTCTTTAACTCGTCCAGTCGTTCACAAGGCCGGAAACCGAAATAGCAAAAGCAGAATCAATTTGAGGGAAATTTGAGTTATTGCCAAGTATACACGCAGTGAATACACCCAGTCAGAGGAAGATTCTCTAAAAAAATCTTATAGTTTACCAGAAAGTGGTGCCAGCGCTTCTTACTTCTATTTTTATAGCACAAACGAAAGGGGAAGGCAACCAGCTGACTCTTCCCAGTCGAACGTTGCCTGCTTAAAACACTAAGGAGCAAATACAGAAATAGTTCAGAGTCAGATTCAATTTTTAGAAATAGTTTTTCTTTATCAGAAGGGCGGTCATTTGAAAACCAGATCCTAAATTTATGTAATCAAGTTAATTAGCTAGAAGTATTTAAACCCTTCTCAGGCATTTAGAGAAGGGTCTGGAGATTTGTCAAAAAATCGTCCTCTGAACATGCACTTTTGCACCCTCGGAGGTGGTTTTGATTAATGGATGGATCAAGGTTTATTAATGTTTGCATTTTATATCTGCTACTGATGTTGCACTTCTGTACTCTTAGTAGATGTTAGAGCAAGGAGAGATAAATTGTAGTTGCTTGAAGCTTATGAGTGGAACCAGTCATAAATGGTACTTTTATCTCTTGACCATTTCTGCTTATATTCTTGAAGTGATTTACAGTTTTTAGTTGTTTATATGTTATTGCATGAATGTATGGGTTACCATTTGGCACTTCTGTATGGTGGAGTCATTTGTTTGTGTCTGACATATGAATAGCTTATTATGTGATATGTTGTTCACAACTGTTTTGCCTAACTGCTTATGCAAAGTGGTTTATCTTAATTGATTTATATTCTTATGATAGCTAAATGATATTTATTACCAGTTATTATTATGAAATCTCTTTAGATCGCATAATAGAAGATATACATCCTGGGTTAGCATAGATTAGATGTGTTGTTTCTCATTAGATTACAATAGCATAGAGTTAGTTTAAAGAATCTGAATTAGATTAGCTTTAAAGTACTCTTAGATCAGCATTATTCAACTCTACACACACACACACACCCCCCAGATCGGGAAACTGGTCCCGTTATCCCCAGTCGGACCTGCTATACCAAACAGATAAGCAGCTTCCAACCAAGGTCCGGACCGGGTGGGTATCCCCCTTGTTGTCGACCCGATTTTCGGGGCTTCAACATATTTCGAACTAGAAGGTGGGCCTGAACTATGAATGGCACCTAAATCGAAATCTAAATACCATTCTGAGAGTAAATAACCCTCATCAACTCCCCCAACTTCCCCAATACGTTTAAATCCAGAGTCAGAAGTTGGTCGAATATTAACCACTGCTACATACCCTAATATTTGAGACCAATCTACCATTGAACCCCTTGAAGTTCAAACTCTGATTCACAAACTCCAGGGATTTTCTATTTTTACACTGGGGTCTGATAAATCTCAAAGCAGCATGACTTCGCAGTACAATCCTGCTCATCCCCTGACCAGGTTAAAGAGCGAAAATTTTGATATCCAGCCAACTGAATTCCCTCTTCCCACCAGGAAAAGAGCATGGAAAACATCACTACAGTCTGACAGTGAGACTCTTTCATCTACATCATCCATCTCAACCCCCTCACCGCGAAGTCAATCGCCCACATCTTCATTCCAAACCACTCATCCACCTTCCACAACCCCTCTTCCCCAATCGTCTAAGATCATAAAATGGCCCAATCTCCATGGAACAACCCTGGAGCAGTTTTAATGCCTCCACCCTTGAGCCAAATACCAGCCCATCCTGAGAAATGGCTACCCAAATTCAACCCAGAAGCAGACATGCTAGCCAAAGAGCACATTAACAATTTCATGCTTTCTGTCAATCTCAACAGAGTTACCAATGAAGATGTTGTTGTCCGGCTTTTTCCCTATACAATGCAAGGAACAGCTGGGTCATGGTACTTTTCATTACCTTCCAGGTCTATAACAAGTTGGGACATCTTTCAAAATCAATTCCTCACCAAGTTTGGTGATGACAGATCAACGACAATGTTAATCAATGACTTATCCAATCTTAAAGCCGAAGCTAGAGAACCCATCAAATATTTCAATTTACGATTCAATAAGATCCTCAACAAAATTCCCACTGCTTCCCAACCCAGCGAAGAAGTACGGTGTGAATGGTATATCACAGCCTTACCATCGAACTTAGTAGTCTTCGTAGATAGGGCAAATAAAACAACTTTAGTTGAAAACCTGACAGAGGCGATAGCAGTAGAGAAACGCGTTATAGCCTTGGAAAAGAGATCTGCGATAGAAGAACGCAAATCTAAAAAGGTCATCTTCAAGGAAGACCCCAAGAAGAAACGGACGAAAGATCCTTTCGATTTAGAAGGGTTGCAGAAGGTATTAAAGACCATGTCCAATGAGATGATTGACATAAAAAAAAGTGGCAGAAAACTTACTTCTTCAAAAAAGCCCTACAGAGCTTTTAAAAGAGGCCCTTCAATGGATGCGAAACCACCCAACGCTATCTCAAATGTCGAATCTGAAGAAGAGGAAGAAGAAGAGAGTACCACTGAAGGGCAAACCGATGATGAAGAAATTTTGGAACTACAAGGAATGTGGGATTTCATCCTCCCACAAGAAGAAGATCAAGAAGCATTTCTAGTTAGCACATGAAGCAAAAACCAACTTGACCCTCCCCAAACTACCCCTAAGCAGAAGGGTGCAAGCCCTACAGTAAAAGAAAAAGTCGCAACAAAGAAAACGACTGCTAAAGCGACTCAATCTAGCCCAGTCCAACCAGATCAAACACCTCCATCAAGAACACTAAAGTTTCGGATGAAATGGACTACAATATTATTGATGACATGAAAAAGACTAGGGCTAATATCACTCTTTATGAATTGGGCAAATTGAAACATCAATAGAAGATAATGATGAAAGAATTACACGCCGTGCCTACTACATCTTTTCCTACAGTTGTAGCTTCACACAACATGGGAAGACCCCCAATCAACACGGCCAATAAGATCGATCCAAATGACATCGCCTTGATTGGAGGGAGATCAAGATCTCACACTCCCCCTTTTCTGCTCCCTTATG
>APFE030850593.1:0-17906 GCA_000404065.3 Pinus taeda
ATACATATACATATACATATACATTATTTAAGGTTCACACTAAAATATTTTATATATTATCAACATCATAATATTTCTTTCACTCTATCTTTGTCGGAATATGTATAGAGTTGATATTGAAATATATTAGTTGTTATGAATACTCAAATATTTCATCCAATTTTGGTACTAAAATAATTCTAAATTAATTAATTAAACATCTTCCCCATATTCAAAAGAAAAAAGGCAACAATATTTTTTTTAATTGTTTTATATCTCTCAAATAGAAATAAAATTTTGTTAGCTACTATGGACATTAAAATATTTTGTTTATTTACTTATTATTTTATATGAATATTAATTTAAATTTCATCTCAATTTCATGTCAGCCAATTAAAGAATTACACATTTTCGTTGTACTAAAGAACTAAAAAGGAATTCAATTTGTTTTAATCATTGTTATTAATTTGATTCTTTTTTAATGTAAATATTTTTATTATTTTTCAATGCAATGTTAAGTCACAACATATATCCATAATGTAAAGCACTTATTAAAGAAAAATAAAATTTATTTGGTAAGTTATGTAAGGAATATAGTCAATCTTATTGTGATAAATTTCAGTGACCAACAATCAATTTTCTATTGAGGTAATAAATAACTATGTATATGGGAATATATTATACATTCACACATTCAAAATAAATTGTAATTGGATGAATACATGTTTTGGTATTTTTTTAGCATTTTTTAAATCAATTTTGCTTGAAATATAATAGATATTCTATATAATATAAATGTTTTAATTCATTTATATGTTCAAGGATTAATTTTAAAATACAAGAAATCTCAATCTTACTTAAAAATATATGATCTCATTTAAAAGAAAACAACAAAAAAAATTTATAATATAAATTAAATATTTTCACATATTTATAAGCAAGATAAACATACACTATAAAAATGATTATTATTAAAACATCAAATAAGGATTATAAAATATTTTATTTAAAGTTCTTTTAAACAGTTAGAAAACTTTTGATATTTTAGTTGTTAAACTAAGATTAGGGATAACCATCACATATTGCTTTCTCTTAATACTACTATCTCTTAATTCAAATTTACTGAGCATTATTCATGGAAAGACACATCACCTGTAATTACATTGATGCTAGTTAATAAGGTTTCATACTTTCTTTATAATTATCATAAAAATATTTGTTTATTGTTACTAATATTTCTTTAAATATTACATCTTAAATTTTAATTATTTTCCTATATGATTAAGTAACAAAAAATATTTTATGTAATATAAAAGCAGTAGCAAAATCTTTTTTATGTAACATAAAAGCACTAAAATTAATTTTATTATAATATTTTTTATTATGATTTTTGTGTATAAAAGAAACTAAATATAAGTAAATTTAAATTCATAAAACTATAAATAATAATTCACTATTAAACGTGAAGTATATATTTCATTTATCATTTTTATGATAAAAAAAATCATATCAAAATTTTGATTTTGTTAAAAAAATAATTGAAATGTAAAAAAAAAAAAATATCATCTTATTAATATAAGATATTTATACATATTTTTAAATTTTACCAAGCAAATGAAAATTGAAATGCAATGCTCCAATCCCCTATTATATGATAATAACCATCCATTAAGGTCATTGAAGATAGAATGTATCATAATTATGTATCCTCTCATTCAACTTGTTTCACTCAACTTGTTGACAATTGGGTATGAAATATAAACAAAATTACCATCTTTTTGTCTCTTGTTTTAAATTAAAATCATTTTTTTAATATATAAAGTTTTAATACATTTTTATGTTTTCTGATTTTTTGTTTTAACTTTTCATGCATTTTTTTAAAATCCATTTTAATTTATGAATTATTATTTTTGAAATGTATTTTAATTTTTAAATTCTTACTTTTACTTATAGGGTTTTAAAAATCTTACCAAACCATATTAATAATAATAATTAAAAAACAAATAACTCCAAAAATAATGGAAATTCAAATGGGTAAGAAATTAACAGGTTACCTAATTTATTCACTTAGAAAACGACATGAACACAAATAGTAAGTTCCTTTTGAAATAATTAACCGTTATTAAGAAAAATGAGTGAGCTGAAAAAACTTTTCCGTAGGAAGAAGTGGGAGTGAGAACTCCGTAAAATAGAAATAATTATAATGGAAGACTTCGCCAGAAATGCCTAAAAAGTCGGAGTGAAAGCCGAGAGTTAAAAAATGGGAGTGAAACACGTGCCCTAAAGTATATTAGTTGATCTGGAAAAGCCAAAAAAAACGGATGAGTACAGAGAATCAGGTACCTCTTTTTCTTTTTTATAGAAGGTATATCTTTTTCTATTTTTATGTTAAAGGAAGGTATATCTTTTTCTATTTTTATGTTAATGGAAAAAGAGGCGGAAGCATCTATACATTTCTAAAATTTGTATGTTAACGGAAGAAGACGAGGTAAAATTTAATGTCTAAAATTCGTTTGTTAACAAAAAGCCTCGATCTCTAGTCTGTTGATGAGCACAATGGTTTTGGCATGTTCCAGAAGATCCTCTGCTACATCCAATCGATTGAAATCAATGCAATTTCTTGATTCAGTTATTCATTTAGATATACGCTCTGACCTTTGTATATATCGAAGTAAATTTATTTATAATTTGATGCACAGGACCCGCCAAGGGTAGAGTTGTTCGTTCTTGTCACTGCTGCTGCGCAAACGCTTGTTGTGCTATTCTTTTTTACTACTCCAAATTGCTGTGCTATTCTTTTTGACTACTCCAAATTGGTTTCAGGTACTCAATTTATTTCCTTTGTCTTTATTTGTGGTTAATGTAAATTTGTTATTTTTCTAAAATCTCTATTTCATTTTCTTTAATTAGTTTAACCACCTAGGCCTTAGTTTAGTCTCTTCAAACCGGGCTTCCGTCCTTGTTGACTTTGATAATTAGTTTCTCGATTTAGTTTTAGTTTAACCACCTAGGCCTTAGTTTAGACTCTTCAAACCGGGCTTCCGTCCTTGTTGACTTTGATAATTAGTTTCTCAGATTCGATTTAGTTTCATTTCTGTATTGGCTTTCAAATTTGTGTTGGGTGTAACAAAAATCACTTATAAGATTTTGAAGGTCTCCCTTAGGATAGACTTCGAGACCAAGTATAAACTCGTTGGTAAAATTTTGAAGGTCTCCATATTAGTGTAAAATTCATAGAGTTCTTGATACGAATTTCAACCAGCCAGCCTAGGATCGAAATCTGAAGCCCGAGAGGAGGAGACAATGCTTATTTTCTATGAAGCACAAGAATTATTCAATTACTTGAATACTATCCTTCATTGCCATTTTCGATAGATTTCAACGAAACTGCACTAGCTGTATGGTGGCCCAGTATGTAAAACATAGGCAATGTTTGGAACTCATCTCGTTTAATTCGTCCAAACCCACACGAGATCGAATCTTTCCTCAGCTGTGCAAGCAAGATCTGAAAAAATCGTTGGAATGTTTAACCGACTTCATTGTTGGCGGGGTATTCGATCTCGGCATCTTATTATATGATCTGATCTGAGTAGGAAGACGTCGTTGGAGTAGATGAACTTTCAGCACATAAATATATTTTCCCACCCTACACAACACCTATACTACTACATAATCAACATAAACCGTCGGGTTAAGATCTTAAAAATAATCAATATTTTAATAACATATAGTTGCATAGAAGTTGCTTATCGACGCCAAGGTAGGCCTTGTTTTCTGCAACTATGGATAGCATTTATGGATAATTTGAAATGTTGAGGTTTTGTTTAATGTTAAAGACACTGGTAGTACCATATTAAATCCTTAAGCATGAACAAGGTAAAACTTTTCCACCATGAAAATAGTTATAGGCTTCAAATTCTACTATATGAGTCAACTCATGGATAAACATACTTGCTAAACCTATTATATATTAATATTTGAGTAGGTATCAAATTTTATTAGGCATAATAAAATGGTCGTGGAAGGTTTAAAGCTTTAATAGATGCAATGTAGAGCAAATTGAACCTCCTTGGTAAACCTTATGTGCAATATCTCAAAGCCATCTATAATGGATACTACATCACTCACAAACTTCAAAAGATGTCAAGGTTTCATAGTTGGGATTTTCCTTCTACGTTTTCCTCTATTGTCAATTGATATGAGTAGAAATAGCCTGCATTTGCTTTTGTTGCTTAGTTAAGAAAGGTGGATACATCCTCCATTGGACTGGGCGTCTTTCCACATCCTGCAGTCCCTACCCTCTCCTTAGAATTGGTAGTTTGTGATAACAGCATGTAAAAGACAACTCATAATGCTTATCAGAAGAGAAAACTGACATAGGTTGTCCCAACAGTTTGAGGACTCTTTGATTATTTTAATCCGATTCAATTATTTAATTCTTAAACTAAAATATATAAATGTCATTATAATGAAATGAAAAAGAACTTTGAGCCTTCTTTAAATCCGCAATTAGAGGAGGCCTAAATCCGCAGTTAGAGGATGCCTAAGTCCGCAATAAAAAGATGCCATATTCATAGCAATTGAGGAGACCTATACACAGCGAGAAAAGGAGACCTAGCCACGTAAGAAGGACCTATGTGTGCTGTAGGTGACAACATGGAAATCTATGTGTGTTGTAGGTGTTACAGTGGGACAACAATATTACTGTACATGATGCAATACATGGACAACGAGTACATGAAACAATACATGGGGTAGCAAGGTACATGTCTAGTTGGGACAGCAAGTGCATGGAGCAGCAAGGTACAACATGTCTAGATGGGACATCTAGTACTTGGAGCAGCAAGGTACAACATGTCTAGATGGGACAGCTAGTACATGGTGCAGCAAAGCAGCAATGGTACTTGGGACAACAATGAAGCTTGATGGAGCAAGCAAACGAGACAGCATTATGGTAAACATGGAATGGCAATGTCACTAACAGTGGGACAACAATATGGTACATGGGACAATAATGACAGCATAAGGTGCAACGGTATGATGTGTACAACATGGTCATGAGGTCCAACAATGTGATGATGTGTACAACATGGTCATGAGGTCCAACAATGTGATGATGGGTGCAGCATGGTGTAGCACAGTGAGGTGCAACATGATGACGAGATGCAACACAATGATAGGTGAAGGAATCAGCTTGGAGAATTAGTGGAAGCAACCTGTCTTCAACTGATCTCATGTAGAGATGATCTATTTTTACCTAGGAAGTCTAATTGTTGACTTCGGTTGTAAATGTACTCTCTCTCTCATTCTCTCTGTGCTGAACTATTGAAGAACATATAAGAAGAATTGATCAAGGGTTTCACCACATTGGGGTTTGTCCCTGGTTAGTGCCACATCTTGTGTCTTGTCTTGGCTTGTTTTCTATGATTTATGTTTATTTTAATGTTGATGATGTGATTGCTACTCTGGAAAATATATTGAGCTAACTATGAAAATTGAAATAAATTGCTCTAAGCATAGAACATACTTAAAATTAACATGGTTGCCTTAGGATTGGAAGCCACCCACATCTGGGAACGAGTTGCATATTGTTATTAGTTTTCCTTTTAATGTTATAAAATTTGTTATTATATAAATATATCATTTATTATATTTTGCATTTCGTGATTCGATGCATGGAAGGTAAGTAATCTCATTAATATCATCTTTATAATTGGATAATAATTTTAAAGGAGTTAGGAGGGCATGTCGGAAGTACTCTTTGGATAGGGAAAGTGTCGGGTAATCATCTTAAATTTCAGCTTTCCCAAAAGTTGAAAGTTATATTTTTTGTTTAGAATTGGTAGACTTGGCGCTTCTCACTATAAGGATATTTGGATTGAGTCAATGGGACCCCACTAATGGGTAAGGCTAATGTAAATCAACATGTCATGCCAATGGGCCAATAATGACATTGGCGCAATATAAAGCTAGTTAATATGTGGTTTTCAATATTCATCAATTCTATATATTTAAACAAGGGGTTTTTTTCACTTTATTTAAACAAGGTTATGATGACAATGTATTACTAACGATATCGATTGACAATGTAAGTTACACTAACAAAAACAAAATTAAAAAAAGAGGTGGATTTTGGCACAATATTTGATATATGTATTCATTGTAGGTTATGATGACAGTGTATTACTAACAATATCGATTGACAATGTAAGTTACACTAACAAAAACAAAATTAAAAAAAGAGGTGGATTTTGGCACAATCTTTGATATATGTATTCCATTACAATGATGTAAGAAAAACAAATGGCAAGAGGATGATAGGTCAATTTGGTTGTTAATGCTTTGGGGCCATAACAAGTGATAATGTAGGATATTGTTTTTAATGTGCTTGGCCAAGTAAATAAGGTTATGATAACAATGTATCACTAACAATATTGATTGACAATGTAAGTTACACTAGCAAAAACAAAATTAAAAAAAGGGGTGGATTTTGGCACAATCTTTGATATATGTATTCATTACAATGATGTAAGAAAAACAAATGGCAAGAGGACGATAGGTCAATTTGGTTGTTAATGCTTTGGGGCCATAACAAGTGCTAATGTAGGATATTGTTTGTAATGTGCTTGGCCAGGTGATCAAAATGTGTATGTGGTCATGTCTTGGAAATTTTTTCTTGCCTTGTAAGCTTGGCCAGTGGATAAAGTATAGGAAACAATCTATTAGTGTGTAGGGCCAGGGGCTCTTGCCTCACCAACTTTTTCTAGGTTTATAAGCTTAGTCCATGGAGAGAGAGAGAGAGAGTATAAGAACCAATTTATTAATATGTAGGGGCATGTTAGTTAAATTGTATTCTTGGTTGATTGAGAATTGCAAGAATTTGTGGAAAGGTGCATTGGGGTAAAAACAAATAGAGGCCTAAAAGGAGGTGCATTACGAGCTTTTGAAGTTAAATGGGCGATGGAGTTGTGAGGCACACTAATGCGTAATGCATTGTTTTCCAAATAGTATGAACAATGAGAGAGTTTGGAATATATTTGTTGGTTATCCTTGATGAAGGCATTTACATCACACAAACATTGCTCATTGAAAGTTCTCCTTAGCCAATTATTGCATGAAAGGTAACTATACAATTTGTGAGTGCATGTCTAGATATATCATGGGCTAAATTAGACAGCCAAATCAATTGAATCACTTGTCATGGGTAAATCAAGTAGTGAGACTAATCGACTCACTTATCATGTCCCTGAAAACCCACAACCAAATATCGCAGGTGTAACTTTCAATGTGTCTTAAATTCAAGAGATGCTTACTCACATTTATGGATGAAATTTTTAGTAACTCATCAAACTAGAATGTCATAAAGTGAATGTAACTTACACAAAAGGAATGAACCAAAAACATACCACTTGTGCTTAAAATGTTTGGAAGCATTTTATTGTACAATAAAGCTTTTAAGCGAAATAAAATTTATCTCAATTTGAAATTTATTAAAAATGTAAAAAAACCCAAATTTATTAAAAAAAAAAGAAATTGACACTTCAGACATTTGAAAATAAATTTAGTTATTTTATAAATATTACATATGTATTCAAATTTAGATTGCTTAAAGTATTTTAATTTTTTTTAATTAGCCATTTATAGTTTAATTTTTTTTAATTAGCCATTTATAGTTTTAAAGGTGTATAATGTTTTTAAAAATTAATAGACTTTTAAAAATTATTGCACGATGAGAATGTATTCATACAAACAAATGTATATTAATAGCTCATAAGAATAACTCAAGTATCCAATTTTGGGAAGTTAATCTCCTCGTCAAATGCGATAACATGTTAGTAGAATAATTTACTTCAAGTGGATAGATTAATACTCGTTGCTCATCAAGATAATATACTAATTTTCATGGGATTAAACATTTATTCTAATAATTTACTTCAAGTTGGATAGAATAATACTCATTGCGCATTAAGATAATGCTAATTTTCATGGGATTAAACATTTATTCCAATAATCTCTTCCAGGGGAACCATACTTTCAGAAGCATTCCAATTGAAGGATGAGAGGAATTTATAATTTAGGATTGATAAGTGAGATACATAGGCTTTTACAAATTTCATATTCTTCCAGGAAATGTTAGGTAAAAACTAAAATAAATTCATTTCAGTGAGACTTGCTGACTCCACCCAGTACTAAGAGAGACCCTCAACTTGTTGCTGCAAGACTACGTAATGATTTGGAAAGTTGAGTTCAACATTTTCATGTTGGAGCCCGTGTAAACTGCATTCAACAATTTCCTCTTCTTCAAATCTTATGTCTGCAAACTTTCCAAAAGCCTTCCTATCATGATGTGCAACTCAAACATTGTAGATGCAACAACTTGAAGATGTTATAATGAACATGTGATTGAAATTTGGCTCCTAATCTCTTTTCTTAAAAGATGTACGTCTATTAGTTACACTACGAGTTGCCAAATAAATCATTTCCCCAACTTGAACACAGTTTCCATCTCTTTGACCGCGTATTAACGACGATCCATTTCCTCCAAAATGATCCCGTCCTCTTCAAACCCCAAGACCCATTTCTACTAAAATAAAACAAACTCTTCTAAACACCGATCGGGCTCAAAGGGCCTCCTTTCAGAAGCAGAGCACCATACACATCGGAGTTCGTGGTTGCCTTTTCTGGTGCACTGAGCTCAGGGGTAAGGCACCTTGAAGCGATGACGACCTTGGCTATCTGAGGATTCTTCCTGTGATCATATAGGCGAGCGAGGCTGAAGTCTCCACGTCGACGATTGAGCTCCGCATCCAACAACACATTGCTCGCCTTCACGTCTCTGTGCACAACGCGTTGACGTCTTTATGAAGATCCACCAAATCCACTGCAGGCTGTCGATCGAAAGGCCAAGATTTGGTCGACGACGCCCTGCCAAGTGTGCAGATACATAGGCGTGCAGATCTGGCCATTCCGGCCCTACTTAGTGGCGCAGATAGATTGCCCTAGATTTGGCAAAACAGGGGATTGCCAAGTGGTGCAGATATATTGCTCATCTGGCTAACGAGACAATTGACACCTGGCCAATGAAATGCTGCCAAGTGTAGCTCTAATGGAGGCCCAGATGGGCCAACAAGATGCTGCCAAATGTCGCGATGTTGTTGGCTTAGACCTGCCAACGAGATGCTGCCAAGTGTCACCCTGCGGTAGGCCCAGATCGAGGCAACGAGATGCTGCCAAGTGTCGCCCTGCGGTAGGCCCAGATCGGGGCAACGAGATGCTGCCAAGTGTCGCCCTGCGGTAGGCCCAAATTGGGGCAACGAGATGCTGCCAAGTGTCGCCCTGCGGTAGGCCCAGATCGGGGCAACGAGATGCTGCCAAGTGTCACCCTGTGGTAAGCCCACATCGGGGCAAGGAGATGCTGCCAAGTGTCGCCCTGTGGTAACACCAGATCTGGCCAACAAGATGCTGCCAAGTTTCGCCCTGTGGTAGGTTGAGATCTGGCCAACGACATGCTGCCAAGTGTCTCACTGTGGTAGGCCCATATCTGGCCAACGAGATGCTGCCAAGTGTCTCTCTGTGGTAGGCTCATATCTTGCCAACGACATGCTGCCAAGTGTCGCCCTGTGGTAGGTTGAGATCTGGCCAACGAGATGCTGCCAAGTGTCGCCCTGTGGTAGGTTGAGATCTGGCCAATGAGATGCTGCCAAGTGTCGCTGTGGTAGGCCCATATTCGGCCAACGAGATGCTGCCAAGTGTCTCGTTGTGGTAGGCCCATATTCGACCAACGAGATGCTGCCAATTGTCTCTCTGTGGTAGGCTCATATCTGGCCAACGCTCTGCTGCCAAGTGTCACTTTGTGGTAGGCCCATATTTGGCCAACGAGCTTCGACCAGGTGTCGCTGTGTGGTAGGCCCAGATGGGGCAAAGAGGTGCAGCCAAGTGTCACCCTGTGGTAAGCCCACATCGGGGCAACGAGGCGCTGCCAAGTGTCGCCCTGTGGTAGGCCCACATCGGGGCAACAAGACGCTGCCAAGTGTCGCCCTGTGGTAGGCCCAGATCAGGGCAACACGACGCTGCCAAGTGTCGCCCTGTGGTAAGACCAGATCTGGAGGAGGTTGTACTCAGGAGGAGGTTGTCCAGTGCAATGGAGACGAGGTTGTGCTCAGGAGGAGGTAGAAATGTAGACTAAAAGTTGAGATTAAAGAGAGATGTGGGAGGAGACAAGGAATCAAGAGAGTTGTGAGACAAGCCCATGTAGAGTACTAATCACAAAGAGTATAATTCATCAAACATAGATTTAAATAGTGAATTGAGTCACATGTGATCCATGAAATAACAATCATTGGTATTTCTAGTTCTCATGCAAACACTAACGTCTTCTTACTTTAATACCTTCATTATTATTTTAGATACCAATGAAAATTAATAAGATGCTAAATTTAGATCTCATACCAATCTTCATTAGTCACCAAAAAAGCTAATGAATTTGAATTACGATTTCACTTCAACATTTTAATTTTAGCTTCTATTGGTTCATAAATTTCAAATAAATAATATGAAAATTAATCCAAATTTGAAAAAAAAAATGAAAATTCTCAAATTTATCACCAAAAAATCTAATATATTTAAGTTACAATTTCACTTCAACATTTTAATATTAAAACTATCCTTGAGTCGGAAAAAAAAAGGTAATGAGTTATAATTTCACTTTAACATTTTAATTATAGCTTCAACAGATTCATAATGTCAAATGAATCTCTGTGGAAATCATATGAAACTTGGTCTAAATTTGAAAAGAATGGGCAAATTTACGATAAATCATGGTGATAAATAATCACAAAAGAGAAAGTAGTAAAATGATCTTAAAAACGGAAAATACATGAATAAGAAAAAAGAAATTGAAAAGCAAAAAAGCTTGAAAACAATAATCATTGCAATGTTACCGCAAATAGAACCCACCACACGCCGCCTTTCTTGTAATCAAGGATGACCTTGCAAATCGACCTTATTTGATTTGCAGTAAATAGTGCCATGCTTTACTAAAGATATAGGAAACATTGATTTGTCAAATGATACTTTAATTTATAATTTAAAGTCAAATCTATTATACAAAATCTAAATTTATGATATATTCTAAATGAAAATTCAAGTTCAAATCATAATTTCTTAACTCACTTAATCTCATTCAAGTTCAAATCATAATTTCTTAACTCACTTAATCTCCTTCAGTTATTAAATTTAGTTCATATAATTCATCAATTTCAATAGAATTTCCTTATTTAATTAGACATTAATATTTATAATTTTTTAAATATTTAATATTTTATTATTTAATTTAATTTAAATTTATAATCATTTTAAAATTTAGAAAATTAATAATTTATTAAATTCTATACTATATTTTATATTAATAATAATAAAATAATATAAACAACAACCCAAAATGTTTGAATGAACCTATATAATATAAAATGACAACCCAAAATGTTTGAATAAACTTATATAATATAAAGTTACTATGTTTATATAATATAAAAAAATAAGTTATATTGTGAATGTTTTTTAAGATTAACCATATATATAAATTTTTATAAATGTTAATTTTATTTTATAAATATAATATAAAAAAATAAGTTATAATGTAAATATTTTTTAAGATTAACCACACAAATAATTAATTTTTTATAGATGTTAATTTTATTTTAGAGTTAATTGTTTACTAGTCAAAACACTAAAAGAATTTGAGTGTCCTTCTTGATGCCTGAGTATGGGATTCAAGTACAATTACAGGTACATTTCCCCTGAAATTTGCTCTCATAGCAAACTCCAATCTTTTCATTTAGATTTTTTTTACGTTAATTTCTTCTTAGTCAAACCAAAGTAAGAATAGGGTATCAAAGCAGCCCTATAATCAGTATTTTCTTTTAACGGAGTGAAATATAATCAGTATTTTATTTTAACGGAGTGAAATCGAAGTCAAACAAGCCCAGTAATAAGTATTTTCTTTTAATTGAATGAGTGTACTTTATTTTAACCGGGTTTCTTTAGGTGGACTTCTATTGATTCCTTTAACTGAGTTATCGATCCATCAAATTTTCTAAATAATTTTTTTATGGGTATTATTTATTTTTTTTATGCCGGCTCACGTTCTCGGCCACATCTGAAACTTCAAACGAATGCTCTTCATTTAAAAGAAATAAAAAAAATAGATTTTAAAAGCAGAAAAGCACATGACAACTCAGCTCAGTTTAAAAGATTGGTTTAAGCAATGGTGATTAAAACATTGGTTTAATAACTTGAACACAAAGGTAAAAAGAAGAAGCTTAAAACGAAATCCTGGCTGCCTTTTCAGGAATGCTTGAGTGATTATATAGTAGCGACTGGCAGTTGATGAATGAAGAGTGATAGTAATTGGCAATGGAGACGAGGTTGTGCTCAGGAGGAGGAATTTTTACACAGTCCGAAAACCAGAGGGAAGGAAAGGCCGCAGGTGATTGGGGTACTTTTCTGTTCCCTTGGTTTAATCGGTTTGTCCCTTTAATTCATTCCACAGGGAATTTTGAATAACCTGACGAATTTTGTTTTTCTGTTGAATGATTGAACAGGTTAGGCATGGACTGGACTCTGTTAGGTCTTTCTTTATCTCTCAGACACTGTGCTGTGATGTAAAGTTGTCGCGCTCCAGAAATGTGTTGTATGTTTGCAATGTGCGGTGTTGTTGTATGCTTGTAATGTGTTGTGTGTGTAAATGCTTGTGTTATGTCTATGTGGATTTGTGTTAATTGAGAGAGAAAGTTGTGGCTGAGGAGAATATGCAGGGGCGGTTGAGAGTAAGATGGTAATTATGTTAACATTTTTTTTTAATTATTTTTAAATTCATTCTTCTGTTTCTGATTTGATGATTTGGAATTATTTTATATACAGAAGATATTCCAGTGTTTGCTTTTGGAGCTGAGAATGAGGAGTTTCCAGAGTTTCAACCGCCACAAAAGAAAGATGCCTAAGAAGCAAGGTTAGTATTCTTTTTTTGTTGATTGCCCTGTTCTGTAGATGTTTAGTTGTTTATTTTAGAAAGACGAAGTGATGCGGCCTATTTATTTTCCTTGCTATTCTCGTAACCATATTGTTTTTTTTTTTGTAAGCTGAGTATTTCCATTACTATAAACAAATATATACATCGGTTACATCATAATCTCATCCCGCCCCGAAGGGAAACCGGGACTCTTAATCACCCCAAAAAAAGGCAGATTCAACCAACATTTAAAGATTATCACTGTATCAAAACCAGTGTTCCGGATCGACTTCTGAATCTACGATCATACTATAGTCTACTAGTTCAAAACTATTTATCATGACAAGCATATATTATATGCCAAAACGAGAACAGGAAACCAAAATATCCAGAAACTCCAGAAACCAAGAAACATGCCTTAAGCTCTACTTGTCTGGTGCACCTTGCTGACCTTTCTCCTGTTTTATCAGGATTCCACTTGCCACGAGCTGGTTCTGCAGATCCTCCAGTTTTTTTCCTGAAGGAGCATGGTGATAACAATATCCTTCAGCTCCTTTTTCACATTGGGAAGGCCCTGAACCATTTCTGCCATCTCCATGGCCACCTGCTCTAAGGCTTTGGCCATAAGCCGCTTCATGACCCAATATAAATGGAGGGATTGTTTATACAAGGTCATTCTACCCCTGGTATGGCCAGGATCAGGCATAATGGTAGCCCATTCTTCCATTTCCTCTTCAGACTGCGCCTGAATGGCTTCCTCCTCCCAATGCTCCATAATTTTCCTCACTTTGGGATTCGAATTAACCCTGTAATCCCTCTCCGCCATTCGGATTCTGTCACTGATCGTCTGCCTGGTCCGCCTAGAGTCCTCGTCCGCCGCTGGCTCGTCCTCCGGATCCTGGACAGGGCTGCACTGTCGACCCCTCCGGCTTCTCCCCTCCGCCACGTCCCTTCGTTTACGACCTCCTCGTCCCCTTCGACCTCGACCCCTTCTCCCTCTGCCCCGCATGCCTCCTCTGCTTCTGTCGCCAGCACAGCCCCTCTCAACCTCATTATCTTCGCTGTCCTCGCCCGACAAGCATTTCCACCGGTTCCTCCAGGCTTCCTCCTCCTGGACGTCTTGCTGTTCTTCGTTTTCCTCTTCGGAGATTTCCACAAAACGACCATACATTTTCCCTTCTGTATCGACCTTCCGTTTACCCTTCAGATCCTTCGGACTTTTATGCTGAATGTCCTGCCCCCCGCTTCGCAGCCATCTCCTCCCGCTTGCGCTGCCTTCTCCTTCCATTACCCTGTCTCCTCTACTCCTCTCACCTCGCAGCTCTCTAACAGCAACTACCCTATTCCACCAGCGCACCAGATGGCTATCAGTCGGGACGGAATTGATCACTCCTCGACCTGACCCAAAAGCACAGCTCACCAAGTCCCTGCAAACTACAAATTGGAAAACTTCTCGGACTATTATCCAGCCCCTGCTCTCGGTTTTATCAATGCGCGTCCTTGTTGAATTATGATCATGGTTATATCTGGGTCTTTTCTCCCGGTTCATTCCATAATGCTTCGAGCTGCTCACCGTCTTGCCGTCCCATCCAACACCCGAGCCACCTGCATTGCCGATCTCCTACGTAGACTGATTTCCCTGTCAGTCGCTCCACCTGCCTGCATTAAACCGCCCTTGCTCGAACATCATAACTCCTCCGAACGTGCGCCGCCGGGACGTCACTTTACCCCCTGCCAGGACTGCCAGCCCGATCGGGCGCTCGTAACCATATTGTTAGGCGAAATGGCGCTGCCTATTTAAACAAAAGAAAAGAAATCTAGCCTATCTATACCCTTACCTTACAGATAGGTATTCATTTCCTTTGTTTTCTGAGGTTTAAACAAACAAAAATCTGGCCTATCTATACCCTTACAGACAGATAGGTATTCCTTTACTTTGTTCGATGACCCGAATGGTGGGCGATCCTTACCTTAGCTTCAGGATGGTGGGCGATCCTGATGCTTCTTATGCTTTAGTAATTGCTCCGGCAGTATTCTATCATTAGTATTCTAACATTCTACCTTGGACTTTAATTGTGTGGGATCGTTTAATGAATATTCTCACAACACCCAGGGCTTTTTTTGGGTGCATAGTTTTAGAAATGAATTTATTGATTGGCTTTAATAGTTTTATGAATGAATTTGAGCATTATATATGTGTGTGTTAGTGGGGTTAATTAGATTATCGGGTTATTTTTCCAGAATGTTCGTTCGTGAATAGGAGCGAGTTGTATTTTTTTGGCGGATCGTTAAGACTCGCCCCTTTCGGTTTCCGTTGATTGTGCAATTCGAAAGGGACAGCTCGGAAGAACCCCGGATATTGATTTAGACGTAGAGATGCCCGCAGGAAGATCCCATTCTATTTTAGACGCAACTTTCTGTTTAACGCAACAATTCAATGGATGTTTTGATTAGTTAAGAAAGCACAGGGTGAAATTAATTTTGATGGCCTTCCTTTTCTCCACACTCGGTTTTATTATTGTTATTTACGGTCAAAGGGTGTGCCTGTTGCAATATATAGTTTCGTTGCAGTAATATCGTTCGGTAGGGTTTTCAGTGAGAATATTCTAAACAGAGCGTACGTACGATTTCGAACCTGGTTGTTGGCCCGGGACCACAAGTACCAGATACCTTTTCATGGGTAGGAACCAGATGTACTTCATATGTATCTGTCTTTCCACTTAAACCAAAATCGGCTTCAATATATGCTTACACTTTCAGGCCTCTTTGAGAGTGTTATATATAATTGTGTTTATAATTATTACCTGTTCATTGTTACTTTAATCCTTTCTTTTTTTCACCTCAAACCCAAGCAAGCATTGCTTAGTTGAATCTATTCTTGAATAAATTCATCAAATATTTTGTTTAAATCTGTTCAAAGGGCAACTCGAACTCAAACTCATGCCGCCCTTATTCCTTTTGTCTCTGTTTGGTTTAACATGAACCCAAGGCATAGGTCAGAAGCCAATAGCCCAAGGTGCATACCTGCCAACCGAATTGAATCCTGACGTGAATTAGAATAAATATAAGTTTTGGGTACATTCGCGAAATCTTGTTGTTTCCTTAGCCTTTATGCTTTACACATATCTTGTGTTGTCTCTACATTGCTATGTTTCTAGGTTGGAGCCGGAGTTTATTGTTTTTATTGTTTTTACTTGGTAACAATTTTTCCCCGGGGAAGCTCCAGATTCCAATAGAGAAGAACCCAGAAATTCTTACAACTTTATTTTTTTTAATATTAGTTAAAGGCTTTTTTATTTCAAGTTATTCCCAACACAAAAATCAAAATCAAATCTGGGAAAAATATGTAGAAGTTTTTATTAGGAAAAATACAGGGGAGAATGAAATTATGATAGATCATATGCAAGAGTGGGAAATAGGATTGTGATGATGATGAGAAAATAAAACAGTCATACTAATTGACATTGATTTTTGTTTTAACCAGTTAGGTGGCAAAGATTATTTCTTCCTCTTTGTTATTAATAATTAAGTAGTTTTATCAATTATATCACAACCTGTTTATTTTTTTTTTAATCAAAGTTTTCAATGTAGCATTTATTTTCACTAAGAGAAAAATATTTACCAAGAATCTGTATTGTCCATTTAGAATTTCGAAAATAAACATGTATTTTGTCATCATATATTTTATTATATTTCGTTATTCATTATTTTATTTTATATTTTAATTTAAAAAATATATAACATTTAATTGTTGAGTATTAAAATTATATATACACGATGAACTTCGATTAATAAAAACATGTTATTGATGTATTCAAGTTAAAAGTAAGTTACCAAATGTATTTTTCTTATTTATTTTCCATATGTAATTGTTAGATTTAATTGTTATTATATTAAATTTATAAATTATATTATATTTGAATCACTTTACATAATAATATTATATTCATGTTTTTTTTCATCATTTCTCATGCCTTATGAGTTTATGATTATATATATATATAGAGAGAGAGAGAGAGATAATGCATTTTTTTTAATGAATTGTGCATTTAATTATGTTACAAGTTGTTAGGAAGGGTTTGTATACTAACAATATCATTTCAATGTTGTATGTTGCAGAAAATTGATCAATAACAAAATTGCGAGTGGATGGAAGACCTTATCTATTTTTGTCTATTGTAGTGATTTAATTAGGGAAAAATATTTTTTTCTTTAGATGTCTTCATCAAAGAATGTACATGAACACAAACTACCATTAATAAAAAGAGTAGGCTTTTTTTTTGGTTGGAGGGGAGTTCAACCCCTCCAAAAGGCTCTTAGGAAGGTTGAATGGAACCCTCCTTTGAGTTGTGTTCCTTGTCCTCATGGTTTTCATGATCTTTAGTTTATAGTAACTCCAATATGCACAAACACAAATATGTCATTTTATTATCATAATAATTTATAAGCATGCTTTAAACATCTTCCCAACATACACACAAATGGAAAAACAGTTTTATTCACTTAAATCATTTAACATTTTTTCAATGTTTTAAACATCTTCCCCACATACACACAAATAACAAAGCCACTCTTATTCACATAAATTAGTTTACATTTTTTCAATTTTTTAAACAACTTCCCCACATACACACAAATGACAAAACCACTTTTATTCAACTAAATTATATAACATTTATAACCTACATTTATTTATATTTTATAATTTATATTTTTCTTTTTTGGGTTTGGATGATTGTCATGTTATAAAGTATTATGAAAAAAGTGAGACTTAAGATTCAAATCTCTTATAAAGGAAAAAAAAGGATAACATGATATTTATGTAATAGCATCAATATGCAATAACACATATCAATTAATTATTTAATATTAAAATCAATATAATACAATAAATTTTATTAATTTTATTTAAAATTTT
>APFE030850609.1:612-53534 GCA_000404065.3 Pinus taeda
AAATCTTTAAATCAACCCCCCTTATCAATTTACTAGCCTAATATTTTTGTTCCTAATTGGTCAGCTTATCATATTGAAGATCTACCGAATCTGACCCGAGAGAGCCTTCTCATACCTCGTAGGGCTAGCTACGAGGTGAAATGGTTTGATGTAGCCTTGAGAGTTTGTCTATCTCAGCCTAGGTGAATTCCAAGCGCTAACACCACCTTCACAACATGTACACAACACCACATGTACACTACATCACTTGTACAATGAGTACACAATACCACATGTACATAGTACCACATGCACGACATTTATGCGATACCACATGTACACAACACCACATGCACGACGTGTACACAACACCACTTGCACACATCGCCACTTGTACAACATGTACACAACACCACTTGTATTATCATGCACACCACACCATATGTACATAGCACCTTATGTACAACATGCACCCAACACCACATGTACATATCACTCTATATCCAACATGTACATAACATCATCTGTACACAACACCACATATCCAACATGCTCAAAGCACCATATGCACACAACACCACATATCCATCATGCATACAATACAATATATACATAGCACCATATATCCAACATGTACATAGCACCATCTATTCCCTGCACTGCATATGCAACATTCACACAACCCTATCTATACCATCATGTACATAACATTGCATAAACAACATGTACACACACTACATATGCACAATATTGCATGCACACAATCATCACAGATGCAACATGTACGACATATGCACCACAATAATACCACACATCTAAAACCACACTACCTCTACAAAGCAACCTTGCTTCTAGTGTCTTACCCATGCTTGTCCCAACATGTCGCAGACCACACAACTTTCATTTTGTTGATGTATCCCTCATCATAACTTGCTCATAACATAGACATAGTATAATCACATAATATCAACTCATAACCATATGATATTGACCTCATATATTTGTCTAGGCTACTCTTCCCACTTGATTCCCCATAACCAAGAACTTCTTCATGCCATTCACCTGCATAAGAAATCATTTCGCCACAAGAATGATTCTTGATGATCTGTCAAACAATGACATAGATACATATACATTAGCATGAAACAATCATCATTATGTCAGGAGATGACATACAAACATACATCTATACATATAAATGTTAGCATTAATAATCATGATCCATGACGACCCTGTCAAACATGACATACATACACACCTACATGTATAAACATCAACATAATCATGATCATAACATAATTACTAGATAGCAAGGTCAAGGTTAAGAGAACTTCCTCAGTTCATACACAACATTGAGAACAATCATTCCCAACATAGCCAAGGAAACTGACACCTCAGATCCATTTACTTTACCTTTTTGGGTTACCTTTCTCATGATTGTACTGCCACCGTCCATTTACCACTATGGATGAACCAGTCCAACTGACTGTCACAGTCTTACCTTCCGTTGCACTTACTCATGCACAAAGCTTCATATGAGTCTTACTTTACTTGTTGGGTACCACACAACTCTCCTCAGGATCCATTAACTTTCCTCTTTCTCAACCAATTCCCAAGACTCAAAACATAAAAGGAAATGCCAAGAAACAAACAAGAAGAAAACCATGAAACCAATAACGACACCACAACCCAAGTGGCATGGCCATGCACAAGATATAAACAAAACCACAATCAAATCACAACAAAGCACCAAAAGGTCAAAAGCACAAGACTAGCAACAAACACCATGACTCAATCCCCATGGTTCCCAAGGAAAGCTCAACTCGAGCCTTCTTCAATATTTCGTGGTAATCTCTTTGCCATGCAATGCCCTGCATCATACTGCCATCAACACATAATTATCATTGCATAAATAAACATAACAATACACTGGTTACCTTACCTTGTTGTGCCAAGCACATTGCTTGTAATTGAACACTCCATCTCTCAAGGGACTCCAATTCCCTTGACAGATCCACCTACAACTAGAGATTGGATAATATACCTGTCAAGTACATGTTCATGAATATAACACATATCCACATAATGTTAGATGAGATTAAGGTTAAGAATACTTCTTGTACGCAAAGCACTCATTCACTTGGATTAGGGTTTCCAAACATAGCCAAAGGAGTTTTTTCCCAATTCCTTCCTTTTACCTTTTTACCTTATTGCAATCAAGGCTTACTATGCGCTATCACATCACCCAACTATTAGTTATGTAAACACATCAATTGATATCATGTCACGCTAATACCAAGCATGTTTCCTACAATTGTTTACACATGTCAACCACATGTTCTAAATATCAAGACAATCATATCTATCAATTTGAAAGCAACCTTTACCAAGATTAACAATCATGTCATAATTCATAGTCAACTCATAGTCCATAGACATAATGCTACAAATGTCACCTACTATACTCAGGTACATATCAACTCTCTCAACACATATGTGTTAGTACAATCTTCTTAAAACAAGATCATTTTGGCAATAAACCTTATAAAAACATACTCATATTATGCAATTCATCAAACATTCAACGAACTTGCAAACATGCCATGTTAAATAAATTAACTAGACTACATAATCAAACAATGAAACACTAAATAGATGACATAAGAAAGCTCATACCTTAATGTATCTCAGGGGAGGCTACGTTGTCTGCACAATCAATCTAGTTAGCCATATATAACTTTACAACATGTCAACTCAAACATAAATAAGACCATGATATCCAACACTAACTAACTAACATGTTCACATCATAAACTCATAAGTAATTATCATTTATGCATAGCAATCACATATGTAAGATTGGTCTAAATTAGTAACATAATAAGTTGACTCATACCTGAACATCATAACCCTAACCATCTGCATAGGCCAATCCAATTTAGCATGATACACATGACATCAAGATCTTAATGAAATAACCCTAATCATCAAGTTACTAGCATATAACAAAAATAAATTATATATCATGCTCATCGACAACATATAACCTAATCGTCAAGCTAACAATCATATAACAACAACAATTTAACCTATAACATACTCATCAACATCATATAACATAATCATCAGATTATCTAATATAAAACAACAATAGCAATGCATACAACTACAGGTTACTATCATTCTTGACTATCTGACACATATGCATATAACTACACTAATCAACTAACATCGATCATGTACGTAACCATAACATCAAAATACATGTACATAACCTAATGTATATAACCCTAATGCATATAAAAATTCTTAATCTACATATATGCATGCCCAACATACAAACCTGTATGACGACATGCTCTCGCCTCAAGGTCCAATGCTACAACTTCACCTTGATGATCTGCATCTCCTGCTTTACCTCATTCAACACATTAGCATCATAACATACCAATAGCACCATGATGACCTAAATTGCATACAATGACTTCAAAAGGCATGTTTGACCTACTATTCATGCATAAATATAACCAAGACTATACTTGCATAACAACTACATATAGACATATACCACATGAGTGCAAAACCATATACCCATCATCCTAGCTAGAGTCCAGTCCAATCAACAATGCATGACCACATCAACTACACAAATCATGGCCTCATGCATGAAAAAAAAAACCACCTCATGTGCATTTGATAACATGCAAACACTGACATGCATAACGATGCATAAGTCATCCATACACAAATGAAGACATACTCCACGACAACACCTACAACCTTCACATGGCGACATCACTACAACCATACTCAACACCATGCAAATGCAAGAAGCACATGGACTACATGAATAAGGAAGACATATGCAACCAACATGAATGCATGACCAACGCACAACCTAAGGAGAGCACAACCACCCTTTGATACCACTCTGTAACACCCTCCTCCCACATCTACCCAAGCAACTGGCTAGTCAGGTTAAACATGCAACGAGAGGCCACTATGATATGATTTGACCTCCTAAGTCACATTAAGGAAGTGGAATCAATGGAAACACACCATACAAACATCCAACATCATCAACAGAACCAGAAGACAAGTCAACCACTCAGACAACCTGTCCCTGGGTCCCACTGCTGTTTTAGGGTTCTTGGTCATAAGCACTGTCATGCTATGGGCAAGGGTCAAGCGACCAAAAACCTAAAGTATCTCTCACAAGCCTTCCTGCTAGCGACTATAGACCAAAATTGTCAGTGTTGTGCCATTGACCCTAGGATTTAAGCCACTTTCTCAAGCTCAGAGCCCATGACAGAATCCAAAACTAATCCATCTCTTCAAATCAGTAAAGTAACATGGAAATGAAAGTACTAAAGCAAGTACTTGTTCAAGACCTCGAATGGATCCCTACTAGCCATGAAATGCATTTCGTCAAGCATATCATCGACATGTAACCTACAGGCGTAAACAACATAATTAAGTGTAGGGATCTCATACTTATCTGAGAATTGCTATGAAACAATGTTCTCTCATGTCATTTGCTGCATTATCATCTATTAGGTCATAGGCACATTATCCATTCACATACAACTAAAAACCTGTTGGGAGCCAGATATAGTTGTTGTCATAAAATGTGCATATAACCAGCATAATAGGAACATAAATATAATAAACATATAAGCCATCAAATCCATAAATATATCAGTACCTCTACACATGAAAAATCAATGGAATGGATTTCTCATTAATGAATGCAATGAACCAACTGGAGATGGGACTACCACATTCCACCAAACCGTAGAATGGCTAAGCCAAATCTCTCTTCATCCATTCACCTTGTGCCATATTCCGAGCATGAATGTGGGATCTCATAAAACACATCAATCAAAACTTATCCAGTGCTTCCAGAGGCCATCCACCTCAACCCATCAAACAATGATTCCACCTCATGTTCGGACATCACAAAACCATCATCAGATCGGTCTCTATCCATGCCTTCCAGGGCTCTATAGCGTTTGTCCAACCGAGGTTCCAGGACTAGTAAATCAACCCACCGAGCGCTCCAAAGCATTTGTCCAACCAAGGCTCCAGGACTAGTAACTCAACCCAAGCTAAGGAAACATGAGAACCAACCAAAAACAAGGAAAGAAAGTAAACCCACAATCATCATGGCTATCTAAGAAATGGAAAGGCTAGGCAATCCACTGTCGATCTAGGCAATCCTCCATGCCAATGACATATCACAACCAAGAAACCACATGCATATTCCATGCATGCCAAAACTAGTGAAGAAATCATACATGCAACTCGATACCTGCAACAAGATCTGATGTAGTTGCTGATGCCGATGCCTTCTTGCGCTTTCCTACTCTTCCTTTTCCTTCTTGCTCCAAAAATCCAAGTATGCCACACCCTCCAAGAGTATGAGAGAGAGAGCTCCAACACTGAACTGACCAAGTTTCGCCCACTGATCCTCAAAAGCCTTTTTTTTAATAAGGCCTCTATTTTATTCATTTTCCATTATTTTCCTTCAATTTCATCCTCACATGCAACCTGTGAACTTTCACCTTCCTTTTCTCCTAATTTCCGTTATTTTCATAAATAAATGTGCCAAAATACCTTTTTGCCTCTTTAATTCCTTAGCCATTGCCTTTGCCAATTTCCTTAGCCATAAACAACCAAATAAACACCCACAAGGATGTCCTGCCCACCATTCAACGTGGAATACGTGTCCCATCACCGTGACCTTATATATATTTTTACATGGAATTTTCACTAGCGCTGTTACATGGAAACCCCAAGCTTCCTCAAGAAGAAAACTTTTATTGTTATTACAAAGGGAACCCTCTTAGATAGTAAAGGATGGTTTCAAATCCTTGAAGAGGGTTTACAAAAATATAGATATTTTGAAAGAGAAGGACCCCTCAAGATACAATATACAAATGAGAAATTTTACGAGGCTATGGTATTGAATTAGAGTGAAATATCTCACAACCACAACTCCAAATCCTTCAAGGATTTTGCTCAAAACCCTTAGCCATACAAGATGAATAAATTCACACAAGAGAGAGGGAGAGAGTCTCCAATATTCACAATGAAGTAGGAAAAGGCTTAAAAAAAATAATTAAATTTAGAAGCCTCAATGTGTGATTTAACTTGAATTTATCTTCCAAAAAATGATTTCTTCAAAACCCTCAAGGGGTTTCACTTGAAGACATAAAGATAAACCCTTCCAATGCTTGCGACCAGGGGGAAGTAGCTTCCAAAAATGAAAGCGATCTCCAATCTTCAAACGATATATCAATCCCATAATCGAACTTAAAGAAGGCTTGAAACCCTAGTCATCTAGCTTCGTAGATGTAGATCTGCATAAGGGTTCAGAGGACAAATGAATGACTTAAAACTTCAAATCAGTGTAGGCCTTGAGGTTCAAAAAATTTGTCTTTTCAATCTCAATCTTTCACCTATAAAAGAAAAACAAAGGATCTATGGGATAGATCCATGCCAAACCCCCTTCCCTTATCTGGATCTCCACAAGTTAAGGAGAATAGATACAAGTGTAAACAAGCAAAATAAAATTATATACAAATGGGGTTAGAAATATATATGAAATATTTCCAAATCTTACAAATTAATTTGCCCAAAGAACATGAGTACAACTCTACTTTTGGGTACACACACACACACACACACATATATATATATATCTATACATATGTGTAGATATACATACATGTATGTATATGTATACATATACATACATACATATATATGCACACACACACACACACACACATATATATATATATATATATACACACACACAGACACACAGACACACACATATATACTGTGTGTGATATATATACACTATTATATGTACGTATGTATTATAATATATCGTACATATATATAGTGTATATTTACACACCATGTATATAGTGTGTGGTGTGTTGTGTGTCTTGTGTGTGTGTGTATATATATATTATATATATATTTATCAGTTAAAATCACAATGATATAGATGATTGATATGAATACTTTTCATAGGTTATGGTCAAGAAACCCCTGAAAAAATTTCATTAGATAAGTCTTTAAAAGAAAACAAAGTCAGTTCTTCCACTTCTATGCTCAAGAGTTGGCTAGTTTAATTTAAAACGTTAGATAATACAATGAAAAGGAAGTTCTAAGAGTTCAACCGAAAACCCATGAGGACCTCCAAATCTAGAGTAGTTCTCTAGCCCAAATACTAGTGCAAGATAACTATATACCAATAAATCTATAATATCAAATTGAAATAACAATTAAATTATTCCCAGTGGATTATTAAGCACAAAATCATAAAATTATTACCATAGTCATGGAGGAATAACACCACCAAAATTTACCCCCAAAGTCTCGCTTTAATATTCATAAAATCTAGAACATATTAAAGCTTCCAGAGCCAAGAGCCTGATTACAACATCCAAAGATTAAATCCAAATGTTACAATGAGGAGCCAAGGGATCAATTTATAGAAAATATGAGAGAGGAAGTGAAAAATGACTAGGTCCCAAGAGTTGCACATCTTTGACTTGATCCCACAAAGAAAAATGACTAGATCCTTCCAAAAAATTTGTATCCCTTGATTGCCTGCATAGTTCTCTTGGAAGGATTTCGATTTTCCTTGAAAAATTGAGCTGGATTGACCAAAGGTTTGATCCTAGACCAAAAAAATATTTTTCTCAATTTTATCCTTGATAATCTCTCATTCAGAATAACCAACATGGACCATTCCTTAAAAAAAATCGATTTTGCTGGACCATTAACAATTGAAGATGTCCAACAAATTTTTCTTGGGACTTTTCTCACTTGATTTCTAGAGATTCCTCAGTTTTTTTACTTAACTTCTTTTGTGGGAAAGTCCACATATTTTTAAAATATTTTTTGACTTGGAGAGAGATTATTTTTCTCTCATTTTATTTTTCTAGCTAATTTCCAGTGAATTATTTGCCATTTCGTTGCCAGAAATTAGAAAATATGAATTTTAATGGGTAAATAAATTTTTTCCACCCTCAAAATGTGTCTAGATAGAAAGTTGAGGTGCCGAGATCCAATTTTGAGTACTCATACCCCCTAAAACTTCTATAGACAATACTTTTTACATTTTACATCAAATATTACATACAAATCTCGTTCCATGGGGGAATTTTGACAATTAAAAACTGACCCCTAGACATAATCAAATTCTGTGAAATTTTAGAGATGATCTAGCTGGAATTTTACATCGATTCTATACACTAGGACTCACCTAATACTTTACCATCAAGCCTCACTCTAGCTTTGGGGGATATGTGTGGGAGAAAAACTTAACCAATTATTTAGTGTTGATAAACACAAATAATTAACTAAGCAAAAAAAAAGTCCCTTGAGTGACAACTCTTTAGCAAAGATATTAACCTACCTAGATATGTTACATGGCCCTATATTCATCATACTAGAATCATTTTTTACATCATCCCCAAAGGGCTGTAGAATTTGAATTACAACATGATGGCCAGAAGCTGCATGATGATGAAATTATGAAATTCTGACTTTCTGAACATGATGGAAAACTCTAAAATGTGCTTTGGCATGGACCCTTTAACACTTCATGTAGTTGACACTTGAGTGGTCAATATATGTCTCCACATGGGGATGCATACTTTCTTGAAAGAATGCGAGAATCTAGCATGTGCATCCAAGCCACACAAATTACATCAAGGAATATCCATTCAAATATAAATCTTGTCAAGTATAAACCACTATTCTAACAATACCAAAATAACGTCTAATCTAATGACTTGGAACAAAAATCTAGTCTAAAAACACGAAATAGAAATCTATTCTAATAACTAAAATGACAAAGAGTAGGGTTAGAGATACAATAAAAAGGATGCCCTATGGCATCTGATGTATCTTTGTAGAACAATTTGAGCATTTTGCCACTTGCAAGTCAAGAGGTTCTCCATCGAATGTGCTCAAATAGAAGGAATTTTGTCTAGCGGGTCCTCTGATGATGTAAGGTCCAAGCCATAAGGTGTCTAACTTCCCATGCTTTCTCAGCTTCTCGGTCATGCGATTCCATAATAGTAACAAATATCCCACTTGAAAAAGGTCTAACTTGAGAATATTTATCAAATTTTTTCTTAACTTTAGCTCGATTTTCACAATTATGCTCAAAATCCTTTCTTCGAGTTTCATCCAACTCCACTATCTAATCAATTCTATGTTGAACACCATGTTTCTCATTAGTGAAATTCTAAAGGAGTCGGTACGCTGGAAGCTTAAGGTGGACAGGTAAACTTAAATCCAAGCCATATAAAGGTTCAAAGGGATTCTTTTTGGTAGCTTTCTTTTTTGTAATCTTGTCTTCCCACAATGCATACTTGATTTTGTTATCCCAAGCCCGATTATTGCCCTCTATTATATTTTTGATAATGGGTATAAGGTTCTTATTACTATATTCAACAAGACCATTACCTTGAGGATAATAGTTTTATGAATGAGACAAAATAATGTGATACTTAAAACAAAAATATGAAAAATCTGAAGAACTAAAAGCTTTGGCATTATTAGTGGTAACCTTAGTTGGGACCTCAAATTGAGTAGTGATTTTATATTCAATAAAGTCCATAACAACCTTTTTAGTAGCATTCTTTGTAGGAATGGCTTCAACCCACTTAGTAAAATAATCAGCAGTAGTTTAAATCCGTGAGTAGCTATTAGTAGAATTTTCGCTGAATTTTTCAATGAATTCCAGACCCCAATGCAAAAAAGGAGCCTTAACAACCATTGGTTGTAAGGGAAAGGAAACTAACTTATGCTTATTTGTGAACAACTGACAAGCTTGGCATCTTTTAACATATTTGTGCACATCTGAAAAATCTAAGGCTAATAATAACCAACTTTCAAGATTTTGTGGGTGGTAGTCTTTGCAACATAATGAACACCATAAAATCCTATACGAAACTCAGAAATAAGCAACGTTCCATGGGGACGCAATTTTTTGGGGAAACTCCATGGAGACTTTTTTCTGGTGACGAAACACGTCTCTCTTGTGGGGAGGATAGGGGGATGCAAGAGGGATGCAAGGGTGATTTCGGGGGGACACCTCCAATTTTTTTTGCTAATAACATTTAAAAACACAAAAGACTAAAAAAAACTCACAGTTACAGTGCATAGTGCCTTACGTCTTGCACACAGTAGGACACCAAATTATCAGATGGAAGAAACTACATGATGGGATGTGGATCTAGAGGAGGATGCACAGATAGATGAAAAGGATGGACCAGATGAGATATAACATAGTTTGGTTGGGTGACATTCCCATTGATGGTCCTGATGCCTTCATGCAGTAGATGGATGCAAAGGACCAATCATTGGAGCATCAACACACTCTATGATACTTATTAGTTTTTGATCATGATGTTCATTTCTTTTGGATGCTTTTCATTGTTCTAGTTTTGGACTTTTGCCTCTAGATATTGATAATTGATAATTGATTCATTGACTCTTTTAGTATTTTTGTTTTTGTTGGCCAAAACACATTAATTCATCAAAAAGGAACAATTTACAATCTAGGTACCCATTTCTCTCCCGGCTTCACTCTGACCAAATTTGTTAACTAGGAGAGCGTTGTAGAAACAGATTAGATATTGCCATTTTTTATAGGAGTTCCATAGGAAAAAAATCTAGATGACACAAAACACTAGTAAGACTAAAAAACATCCAAAAGATAACATTTCAAGGAGAAGAGGTGATGCATGAGCAACACCCAGGGCCTTTCTGAGGGCCATAGCCTTCATGGACGTGAAAGTGAATGTGTCCGTCGAGATTCTATCTCGTCCAACCACTCGATGGAGAAATGTTGGCTTTGTCGAATGGATATTAACCAGTCCATGATATCACATTGGCTAAATTGGACATCATTGATATATGCAATTATTTCATTTCGTTGTTGGTGGATAACCTCTAAGCTTGCTGACATGTCCCACAACTGCTTTGCTATGGAGGCAAGTGTGGGCAGTTGTTCCACATGGCCTGACAACTGGGTAGGAGCTTAGGCAACTTCTCCCTCCATGCCTAAACCGCCTACTGCGTCATCCTCCATATCCTTTGCATAGTCATCTCTCCCCCCAAGCTGGCCCAGAGGGCTGTTGGGAAATCAATGCCAATAGATTAGGGTTTGATTCCTCTTACTTGATAATTACTTGTGAGTTATGTTGGATTCTTTTACTTCTTTATTGTCTTATCTTTCATCATGAAATTACCATATTATGTGTGTGTGAAGATCACAAAACAAGAGACACAAGATGTAGGCATTATGCCAGGGAAAAACCCCCCTCGAGGGGAAAACCCAGTCAAAAATTCTCTTCCTTTCAATAGTATTCTTTGAGACTCTTCACCCTAGAAAAAGACCAAACCTTCCCTCCACACCAAGTCAGCCTCCTAGATCTTCGACCTCTTTCCAACAACACTTCCTTCCCAGCAACTTCCACTATGCAATAGCTTTTGGAATTAGGCAACAACAAAACTTAGAAGACTTTGATCTCCCAAAGTAGGGCACGAAATAGAGAGAGAGTGAGGCTCCAAAATTTCAATTTTATTCTTCTCCTTAGACTTGACCCAACTCACACTTCCTTTTTCTTTCTTAGACCCACTTCGTAGTTCTCCAACTTCCTTAGGGATATCGAACTAGCTTAAGAAGATATGCTCCAAATGAATTCGACTTCCTTCTATTTATAGGCTCCAAGTGAGGTCGATTTGCTGTCCTCAGGCAGACTTGGTCTCTTCTATGACAACTTGGTGTGGAGGTTACATAAATTATATTTGACTCAATAGTAAACCTTTTTACATGATTCAAAATCCCGAGAAGGGTCTCTTTGAATGTACAATGACTCTATAAACTCAATATTAATCCTAGGAGTCCACAACAGAGACTTTGACTAATATAATGATGACCTAAGCATGAAACCCATGCTTTACTAAGTCATTTATACAGTAATAAAAAATATTTTCTTTATTCTTTTGACAAGTACATTTTATGATGACTTAAATACATTAATGAAGATTGAACCTAATTACATTTTCCAACACTCCCTCTTGACTAGGTAGGTATTCATAATATACAAATACAATGGAAGATCTCAAACTTTGTGAACAATGAAGAACATTAGGCACCACAATACCATGGACTAGATTGTTGACCAGGAAATCTATCCATTGGTCTCTCATCAATTTGGGCAATACAATGCCACGGACTAGATTCCTGACCAGGAAAATCTATCCAAGTGGGAATAAGGTGGACTCAAGCTTTCAACCTCTCTAGTTACCATCAGGCTTACTTGCTAACCACCAACCTAGGGACCTAGGTGCGTATCCATGGTCAGAGCTCTACGACCCACACCACCTTCCCTACTTTGGGACCTAGGCATCAACACAAAGTGCTGACCAGATGTCCTCCCAGGCAATGCTTCACTCGCAAAGCCTCAACAAATCTCTTCCAATCTCTTATCATCAATAAAATCAGCAATATCTAATAAAACAAGCAGGTTCCTTAAATATTCAAAATCCTTATTAGGAAGAGCCTTTGTTAGTATGTCCACTACCTGTTCATTTTTCGAGACATATTCCAACTTCACAATCCCATCCTGCACCAGGTTCCTAATAAATTGGAACTTATTGTTGATATGCTTCCTTTTAGCATGAAACAAGGGATATCCACACATCCTAATACAACTTTGGTTGTCACAATTAATCACAGTAGGAACCAGAGACTCTTGAACAAATCTGTCAGAAGCTTCCTTAACCAAACAACAACCTTTCCTACTTCACATGCAGCCACATATTCTGCCTTAAGACTACTTAAAGAAACGAGATCTTTCTTCCTCTTGATCCATGAGATCATAACAGCTCCTAGACTAAAACATCCTCTGGTAGTGCTCCCCCCATCGGTTTCACTACCACCCCAATCTGAATATGTGAAGCCAATTAGCTTGACTTCCTTACTATCACCGCGAAGATACCTCAATATATGTTTGGCAGCTATCCAATGATCATGACGACGCTCCAACTGAAACTGACTAAGAATATTTACTGCAAAACATATATCTGGCCTAGTATTTACCAGAGACATTAGGGAACCCACGAACTGCCGATAGGAGTTAATATCCACGAGACTAGAGTCAGAGCCCCTCAACTTCTTGAGATTGGTGATCATAAGAATAGTCATCAGCTTGGAATCCATCATCCCAAATTTATGCAACAACTTGATGATGTACTTTCCTTGCCCCAAATATATCTCTCCACATCTCTGCCATACTTCTAGACCCAGGTAATAGTGCATCAGTCCTAGATCCTTCATTTCAAATTCATCTACCAACATCTTCTTGCATTCTTGAATTCTTCGCTCCACACTAGTGATGAATAGATCATCCACATATAGTAGAATAATGACAGGCTCATGAGTCATTATTCATGACCTTGATGTAGATATTCAAATCAGCATAAATCTTCACGAACCCAATTCTAAGTATATTTTCATCCATTCTTGCATATGATGCCCTAGGTGCTTGCTTAAAACCATATAGGGCCTTCTTAAGTCTACAAACATGAGAGTCCCTACTATTAATTTGAAAGCCTTCAGGTTGTTCGATATACACTTCCTCATCAATGGTCCCATTCATAAATGCAGTCTTCACATCCATTTGATGGATATTCCAACCCATTGTAGTAGCCAATGAAACCAAAAATCTAATGGTAGTGTACCTTGCTGTGGGAGAAAAGGTTTCTTCATAATCAATGCCCTCCTTTTGAGAGAAACGCCTTGTAACGAATCTCACTTTGTACATGTATATACTTCCATCAACAACATGTTTGATCTTATAGATCCATTTTGAGGTGACAACCGATATGTTACTAGGTCTAGAAACAATTTCTCAAACCCCATTCTTCATAATGGATTGATATTGATGAGAAACTTCCTTGAATGTAGATGGTTCAGCTTCAATTAACTTTGTCATGTTTGCATCATAACCATAATATATTTTTGGTTTCTTACTTTCCCTAAAGGTTCATTTTGCAGCTTCATGTCCTTCAACATCTTCTAATGTAGCTTTTAACCAATTTGGCCTTTTCCTTGTGGTTGGGATGACCACTAATTGAATAGGCTCACTTGGTCCTTCTTCTTCTTCTTGATTCATAGTAGGGTTTTCATGATGAACTTCTTCTTCTTCAAATATGAGAACTTATTCTTCATCAGAATCAATAGGGATATCCTTTGATTTTTTGTATGCTTTATTTTCATTAAATATGAGATACCTGATTACTTCAATATGTCTTCCTTCCTTAATGTAGATTCTATATGATTTAGAGGAGAGACTCTATCCAACTAATATTCCCTTGATAATTGTAGAGTCCAACTTCTTTCGCTTGTCCTTTGGAACATGGATGTACGTTGGACTTCCAAAGATACGGAGGTGATTCAGAATGGGCTTCTTTCCTGTGAATATTTATTTGAGTGTTGTATTATTAATACTTTTACGAGGACTTGTATTTTGAATGTACATAGCTATCATTGCCGCTTCTCCCCATAAGAATTTTGGTAGGTCTTGATCCAGGAGCATAGTTCGAATACCTTCTTCAATTGACCTATTCTTCCTTTCGGCCAATCCATTTTGTTTGGGATAATAGGGAATAATGAGCTCCATATTAATACTTGTTTCCTTACAATATGCAATCAATTCCTTATAAGTGTAATCCCCACCATTGTCAGATCTTGGAGTTTTTATCTTTCTTTCGAATAGGGTTTCCACTTCGGACCTAAACTCCTTGAAATTATCAAATATACATCTTTTGTTTTGAGAAGGTAGAGCCATTTATTTCTAGAATGGTCATCAATGAATGTTACATAGTAGAGATGACATCCAAGTGATTTGCTAGACATGGTCCCACACACATCATAATAGATGAGGTCTAATATCCCTTTAGACCTAGTTTCACTATTTAGAAATGGATTTCTTGTATGTTTTCCCAAAGAGCATACCTTGCACACACCTTCATGATCTAAATTCATATTGGGGATACCATGAACCAATTGATTAAGAGTAGGGATGACCTTATAATTTAGATGACCATACCTCCTATACCATATCTCAATGGGATTGGTTTCCATATGAACCAAAGCTTTAGGAGGTGGTGTAAAGACTCTATAAAGGATTCCTTCATGAACTCCAATAACCCTAGATTTATCAATGCTAGAGTTTTTCCCCAAACCAATACTTTTCCATCAACAAAAGCAACTCTTTCCCCTTTATCTTCTAAACAAGAAATAGAAAGAAAATTATTTTGCAAACCTAGAACATATAGAATGTTGTTAAGGTAAAACTTTGATCCATTTTCCAGCTTCAACCATGTTGATCCCAAGCCTCTAACAACATAGCCTTTGTTGTCACCCAATTCTATTGCATGAGAAGATGGATCCTTTGATAGTGTATGAGTTGTTTACTTTCTCATGTCATGTGTCTTGATGCTCCACTATCAATGATCCGTGCATTGTTATCATTAAGAGAACTTGCAAGAGCAGCCGAGAATCCTTGACTTTTGATCTTATTGAATACGTAATGGGTGACCTTCTTGATCCAACTTCCAACAGTGTTGATACCCATTCTTATATAGTTCATCAAAGAGGGAGAATCCATGCCAACAAAGTGATATTCAACTTTTTCTGACCTTAGCTTCGATATCTTCTTGGGAAACCAAAGAAAATGGATTAGGGTTTGATTCCTCTTACTTGATAGTTACTTGTTAGTTATGTTGGTTTCTTTTACTTCTTTATTATCTTATTTTTCATCAAGAAATTACCATATTATGTGTGTATGAATATCACAAAACAAGAGACACAATATGTAGGCACTATGCTAGGGAAAAACCCCCCTCAAGGGGAAAACCCCCCTCGAGGGGAAAACCCAGTAAAAAATTCTCTTCCTTTCAATAGTATTCTTTGAGATTCTTCACCCTAGACAAAGACCAAAGCTTCCCTCCACACCAAGTCAGCCTCTAGAATCTTTGACCTCTTTCTAGTATCACTTCCTTCCCAACAACTTCGACTATGCAACAACTCCCTGCATCAGGCAACAACAAAACTTGGAAGAATTCAATCTCCCAAAGTAGGGCATGGAATAGAAAGAGAGAGGCTCCAAAATTTTGATTTTCTTCTTCTCCTTAGACTTGGCCCAACTCACACTTCCTTTTGCTTCCTTAGACCCACTTCACACTTCTCTAGATTCCTTAAGGATATCGAACTAGCGTGAGAAGAGATGCTCCAAATGAATTCGACTTCCTTTTATTTATAGTCTCGAAGTGAGGTTGAATTGGTGTCCTTAGGCCAACTTGATCTCTTCTAGGCTGACTTGGTGTGGAGGTTACATAAATTATATTTGACTCAAGAGTAACCTTTTTACATGATTCAAACAAGAAGGGTCTCTTTGAATGTACAATAAATCTATAAAAGCAAGATTAATCCTAGGGGTCCATAATGGGGACTTTGACTAATGACCCAAGCATGAAAACCATGCTTTAATAAGTCATTGATACAATAATGAAAATTATTTTCTTTATTCTTTTGACAAGTACATTTTATGATGATTTAAATACATTAATGAAGATCGAAACTAGTTACATTTTCCAACAAGGACCTCCTCCATGCCTAGCCTACCTGCGTCGTCACTACGTATCCACCAATGTACTAGGAAACTAGAATGTCCAAGAAAAAAATGCCTGGTCTACTTCGACAACTATGTCCTCTCCAACCCACCAGGCAAGACTGACTCTTTTAACATATATTATTTAGAACTTTTTGACAATTTACTAGTATTTCACTGCTTTCTATCTTTACGTTTAGTTTAGTATTCTATGGTTATTTTAGATTTCAACATAATGTCATTGTCATATGATGAATTTAATTTTCGATGCGCATTGTGTAATTTGAATTTTCAAATGACAAATTTAATTTACGCCCATTTCCAAATGATGAATTTAGATGGAACATTGCATAATGTCAAATCATGGATGCAATTTAGTAATTTACTTTTAGAGATGATTACAGAAATGTCAAATGATAATTTTGATTCATAATAGTCTAATATGAAATGATGATCATATTTAGATGTACATTTCATAATTATTGAGATTTATTATTTACTAATGTAGCTGTTGACATATTTTTGAGATTTTATTTTTATATATTAAAATTTTAATAATTTTATAATTGTTATGACTCTGATGTTCCCTTGTTTCCCATAAATTTCCCTAAATTTTGGGGTTGCTTATATACGTTGCCCTTGTGTGTATTCCCACTCCTACGTTTCCCCATCCTGGAATCTCGGTGGAACATTGGAAATAATACTTTTCACTTCAACTTCATCTACACACCTAAGTATTACCGCTTCAAGATTCTTCCATCCAATACCATCTTTCATGATGCAATACTTGGTTGCCTTCATCCTTAGAGCTCTTCTCTTCTGAGAAACTAAGTGGGTAGGACATGTAAGATTTTGCAAATAATAAATATTACCCTTATACCACTCAAGCTCTCCTAACCTTTGAAGCTTAGGTGAAGTTGAGACTTTTGACAAATCATTTTGACAAATTAGGCCTAATACCTTCTCATTACCTTCAGTCAAAATCTAAGCCAATCCTTTGCATGAGCTTAGTGTGTCTAATATCCAAATCATACTCTTGAATCTTTGTGACCCATCTAGCTCTAGTACCTAACCAATCAGTTTGAGTTAATATATCTTTAATGACAAAATGTGGGACACAAGAAATTAAAATAGAGTATCCCACATAACTCCTGAAATTCTTAAGATCGATTTAACTAAGCCATAAGCTTGCTTTTCCATAATACGATAATTTAACTCAGAACTCCGAAGTGACCTACTCATGAAATCAATCAACTACTCATGACTTTCCTTATCCTTTTGAAGTAAAACACCTGCAATAATATCTTCTCAAGTGAAAGAAAAGATCATAAACTCCTTTGAATAATCCAGGATAACTAAAACAAGGGCTTTCGCAATAGAAAACTCGATTTCATGAAAATCCTCCTTTCCCTCATCTTTCCATATGAAATTTATATCTTTCTTTAAAAGACTTGTGATAGGCTTCACAATCTCTATGTACTTTGGAATAAACATCCTAAGAAAGTTAACCTTTCCCAAGAAGGACTGAAAGGATTTAATGTTATGAGGCAATGGAATCTTTTGAATGGCCTCAACTCTTTCAGGAACAATCTGGACCCCATCCTTAGAAATGATGTGACCAAGTAATTTCCCCTCAGTTACTCCAAACACAGACTTAGCAAAATTCTAGGAAATTCCATATTCCCTGTAGCTGTAAAAGATATGCATGAGATTATCTATATGAATAATACCAACCTTTGAAAACACTGTAAGATAATCTTGATACATTTCATTAATTTTTCCAATTAAAACTTTAAAGGCGTAATCCATAACCCTTTAAAAATTTGCTCCAACATTGGTCAACCCAAAAGGCTTCCTGATAGACTCAATGTTCCCCATGGTGTGTTGAATTGTTGTCTTATGCTGATATTCTTTCTTATTGTAGACTTGGTTATAGCCTGAGAAATTGTATAACAAAGACATCATGCCTAGCTCTATTACCCTTTGTAACATTGTCCTTGTGGTAGGTAAAGGATAATTATGCTTCTTACACACTAAAATAAGGTTTCTAAAGTCAACATAAAGTCTAATCGATCCATTCTTCTTTCTAACAATCACGAAATTTTAACAACATGGTGAATGCTAAGTATGCACAATAATTCCCGCTGTGAGCATCTTTTGAAGCTCTTTATGCACAAAGAGGGCTAACTTAGGATTTATTTGCCTAATTTTTTGACGAAATGGTTTAACACTTTCATCCTTCAAAGGGAAAATATGTTCCATAACATCTCACTGTAACCTTTCAACTCATCATATGAAAATGCTAAAACATCTCTATATTCACGAATTAAATTAGTAATTTCTTCCTTTCTTCATCATTATTACCTTTACCAATTTTACATTCTTCAGATCCTCATCGATACCATTATTTACTTCTATGAATTCACGTGGATATATTTTCTTTTCTTCTTTCCTCTTTGTGTCATCATGCCTATCAAAGAGTCACTCCAATGCTACCTGACCTTTGGGAGTAGAATTTCTTACATCATCACTTTTTATATAATTACATCCTTCGTCCTTGTATCCCACCTTAAAATCTTCAAATTCTTCTAAATTATTCAGAAAATGAACTAGACTTTATCATTAAACACTTGCCATTGCTCAACATTATCAAGAATTGAAGGCCTAAAGATAACTTCCATCTTAACCTTATCATCCACGAATCCATCAGAAAGTTGCAAGGTGGGTGTTACTACTACAAGCTCATCAACATGGCTATTCTTTTCTCCAGGGATAGCTTCAAGATTAAGAGCATCAAAAAGTTCCATAGGTTCCCAGACTACATTTCAATATTTCCTGAGCCTATCATTTCTGCAAGGAAACTTATTCTTAACTTGCAGAATGACAATATCAGAATCTCCCTTGATACTAAGCAGCCTAACCCTTAACTCTCTTTCCAACTCGAGACCAACAAAAGGGCTACTTATTCAACCACATTGTTGGTTGCTTCAAACTCCAGTCTATAGGAAAATATGAAAATATGACCTAGGTGAGATTTAGGCACAACCCCAACACCTTTACTATTGTTGTAGGTGCATAAGCCGAACACAAAATTTGACGAAGTCTGGACAAGAGCTTACCAATGTGATGGATGGTCACATGGTAATGCAGGGAATTTTTTCTTGGCAAGAAATTTTAAATATTTAAATTAGGAGTAAGCTTTGACTTTTTTAGAAATTAGTTGGAAAAGTTACTCATATTCAAAGTTGTTTATTGTTGTAAATGTAGTTTTCAGTTTCTCTTAATTTTGGGATAAGGGGAAATGATTCACATTTTCATGACTGTTTGTTGTCATAGTTAGTTTTTCTTTTTCGGGAATAAAGAACGAGCGTTGGGAAGTTTCCAGGTGTTAGAAAATTATATATTGCAGAGCAAGGGAACACAAAATATATTGCATAAATACAAACATGGAAAACACATAAAATAAGAGAGACACATATATACGTGGTTCACCCAATTTGGGCTACGTCCACGGAGAAACAACCAGTCCTTCCTTTTATATTATCCAGTAAATTGAAGAGATACAAGCTACAACATATCTGATGTAATTCCCTCTTCCTCTCACACAATCTCCTCTCTCTTTCTCACTCAGAATACAAATCTATATAGACGCAATACAATTCTCTCATATATAGCGAGGGGTTGCCTTCTAGGGAAAAAAACCCTAAATTAAACATAACTTCCCGTCAGATCTCCGCCTAATGAATGGCTCAGATTGACTACGAAATTACAACATTTTACAAGGAAATTTTACATCTATTTTTAGCTTCAGTGGCGCTGCCCCCAATCCCCCCCCCGGGGGGGGGGGGTGAGCTCCCAAATTTCCCAACCGCCCCCTTGGACCCCCCTTGCAGCGCAAATATTATAGGCAGAGTTGTCGCCCCATTACGAACTGGAGTCCAATGCGGCGATATCTTTGAATAAAGAAGATAATCAGGCTCCACACCCAACACCAGGGAGGAGAGGAAGGAAGAACTCACTGTTTTCTTTGTGTAACTACAATTTTGAAGTTTGCAAACATGCCCGTACTTTCCAGTCTGTGTGAATAGGAAGGCATTTTCCGTGTGAATGGGGTAAATGAGTAGCAATTGAGACTGTAAGTTTGTATGGTTTGAGATTGAATCGAAACCTTGTGATTAAATCAAATTGATTTATGCTTATGAAATTTTATTAATTGCAGTTGTATTCCTGTGTGTTTGATCATTTTGAGAGCCTGGAACTTGTTGAATCAATTTACACTAAGAAATTGAACCCCTATGACTTTATTTGTTGTGTGATAGTCCATTTTCATTTTGGCTTTTCTTGTATTGACTTCAAAACTTGTAGAGGAATGTGCCATTGTGTCCTAGAGTAAGAAATGCATGGTATTTACAACGATCTAGGCACTATTATATAAGACATAATACCCTATTTTGGAACACTATAACCTTTTTTGCTTTTCTGATGGAAAATTTGTAATATTATTGCAAACCTTGATGAAGAAAGGGAAGTGAATTGTATATTGTGTTGAGGAGTTATTCAGGGAAGTGAGAGTCAATTTGGAAAGAATTGAGTCGATTAATCTTCCTAGAAATCACTATACCGAATTTTGTTAGTGTGTTACCAAATCATTTTGTAGCGAACAACACTATCGAATTATTATATAGCGAATGAACAACTATTTAGAGAGCAGACACTACCAAATCATTTCGTAGTGACTGGACAAAGAAAAAATTGGAGGACTGTGTATTGGTGTAAAATATCCTTTTAGCCTTGCCATTGCACCAATTTGTGGTATTAGAGGAAACCTTTGTGTAGTTGTTACTGTCTACAGTGTAAGGGAAGATGGATATGTGAGCAAGAAGATAACGAGGTCAAGGAGGTAGACCCGTGTGCAATGACAAGCTCAGATAAGAGATATGGAGATTGCAATCTCGTTTAGAGGCCATGGACATAGGAAGACAACGAGGTCCTGAGGCTGAATATATTAATGAACTTGAAGAATAAGTTGAGGAAGAAGGGGAAACACCTACTGAGGAAACCCTGAAGTCAATTTATTGAGATCATTGTTAGGTTCAAGTTCAAGAGCAAAACTTGAAATATCTACCTATGATGGAAACCTGACAACTAAAAATTTGTTTGATTGGATCAGTGAGTTAGACAAGTATTTTGAAATATGAAGAGATGGACGATGACAAACGGATGAAGTTTGTAGTAACAAGGTTGAAGGGTCATGCTGCATTATGGTGGGACTATGTGGAGGCTAAAAGGAGAAATAGGAATAAGCCATTGATAAAAAAATGAGACAAGATGGTGGCAAAGATGAAGAGTAAATTATTACCAAAAGATTACCAGTTAACTCTTTACAAGCAGATGCAAAATCTCAAGCAAAGGTCATTGAAAATAAAAAATGCACTGAAGAATTTTATAAAGTTAACTTGAGAGTAGGTTATGTGGAAGATACCACGGAAAAGACAACGAGGTATATCAATGGTTTAAGAATGGATATTCAAGATGAAATCAACATGCTTTCTCCAAGGACCACGGAAGAAGCATACTAGTGTGCCTTGAAGGTAGAAGAAAAGATAGAAAGAAAGTAGAATTCAAGTAGAAGGTGTGGTTTTGCCAGAGGAAAAGTACAGTCAACTCGAAAAGGAAAGCTTCCAACTCAAAAGAATAATGGAGACAACTCAAAAAAACAAGGGCAACATCAGAAAGAAGGTGGAACTAGGGGAGGAAGACCTTACCAGAGAGGTAGAGGAAGTAACAGAGATATTTTTTATTGTTGTTAAAAATGTTACAAAATGGGTCACAAATATTTTCAGTGTCCGAAGAATGAGAATACGGGAGAAAGTGGTGGACACATAGTTTATCCAGAAACAATAAAAGCATAGGCACCTAAGGCAAAAAATATGCCATAAACTGGAGAGGCATTGATGATGAATAAAATATTTTTTATCCAACCTAATAAATTGCTGAACCAACCCAAAGAAGGTATTTGTTTAAGACTATGTGCAAAGCTAGGGGGAATTGCTACAAGGTAGTGATGGACAATGGAAGCACTACAAATCTTGTTTCCTTAAAAATGGTGGAAAAATTGGGATTGAAGAGGATTAAACGTCCAACACCGTACAAGGTATTGTGGATACAAAATTGACACCAATTGTTAGTGAATGAACAAAGTGAAGTTGAGTTTTAGATAGGAAGATATAAGGAGAAGGTAATTTGTGATGTAATGATGATCGATGTCTACCACATCCTTTTGGGTCGACCATGGCTGATTGACATGAGAGTGATACATGATGGAGAGAGCAATTGCTATAAGTTTGAAAAGGATGGCATCATACATACTCTTCTACTGTTGAAAGAAGAGAACACAATTGAAACAAGCAACCCAAAAGCAATGTTGTTAAGTGGTAAATAATTTATACATCAAATGGAGAGGGAGGAGGTCAGCTATGCAATAGTCTGCAAGCTAAAGGTAATACTTCTGCACACTGAAATTGTAGATTTACCAATTGAAATTTAGGAAATGTTGCATGAATTTAATGATATTGTATTAGATGGTTTTCCAAGTGAGTTTCCACACAAAAGAAGCATCAACCATCACATAGATTTGATACTAGGAGCAAGTCTTCCAAGTCAGGTTGCATATTGAATGACACCCAAGGAAAATGAAGAAATAATGAAACAAGTTCAAGAGCTGTTAGATAAAGGGTTGATAAGAGAGAACTTGAGTCCATGTGATGTGGCTACAGTACGAAGTCCAAAGAAGGGTGGGGAGTGGAGGATGTGTATAGATTCTAGACCAATCAACAAGATCACGATTAGATACATATTTCCATTGCCACGAATGGATGATACAATGGATTATTTGAGTGGAGCAAATTACTTTTCAAAGATTGATCTGAAATGTGGTTACCATCAAATCTAGATCAGAGAAGGGGATGAGCAGAAGACAACTTTCAAGACAAGGACAGGTTGTACGAATCTCTAGTCATGCCATTTGGACTAACCAATACACCTAGTACATTAACACAATTGATGAAAGAAGTCTTGAATGAGTTCATTTGTAAGTTTGTTTTGGTTTACTTGGATGATATCTCAATTTTCAGTCAAAACTAAAGAAGAACACATTAGACATGTGAGATATGTTATGGAAAGATTTCAATAACAAAAGTTGCTAATTAACTTGGAGAAAACTACCTTTATGAAACCTGAGCTAGTATACTTAGGTTTTGTCATTCCAAAAGATGGATTCGGAGAAAATAGAGGCAATTGTGAATTGGCCTTGACCCAAGAGCATTTTCGAAGTTAGAAGCTTTCATGGCTTAACCAACTTCTATCGAAAGTTTATCAAGAACTTCAGTGGTATTTTCATACCTATCATAGATACAATAAAGAAGGATAAACAATCGTTTTCTTGGACAACAACAACAGATAGAAGTTTCCAGTTATTGAAGAAGAAGATCACTAAGAGACCAGTGTTGAAGTTGCCTGACTTCAATCAAATTTTCCAAGTAAGATGTGATGCCAATGGGACAACTATTGGAGCTAAACTAAGGCAAGAAGATAAACCTATTGCATATTTCAACGAGAAGTTAAGTGACTCAAAACATAAATACTCTTCTTATGACAAAGAGTTCTATGTTATGATTCAAGCTTTGAAGCATTGGAGGCACTATTTAATGCCTAAGGATTTTGTTTTGTTCTCTGATAATTATGAATTACAATATATAATGGAATAGCATTAGTTGAATCATAAGCGTGTCAAGTGGGTTGAATTTCTATAGAGTTTCACCTTTTTTCTGAACCATATAAGTGGACTAAAAAACAAGGTAGTCGATGCTTTAAGCAAGAGAAGTTTGATCATGCAAGAGAGTTAAGTGAAAGTCTTTGGCTTTGACTATTTGAAGGATTTTTATGAAGTTGATGCTGATTTTCAAGAGATTTTGATGCATGAAGGAATCTTGTAAACAAAGATAACAACCCATGGAAAGAGTTCATGTTGCAAGATGGTTTTTTATTCAAGAACAACTGACTATGTATTCCCAACTTTTCTATGAGGGAGAAATTGATACAAGAAAACAATAATGGAGAGTTGGTAGGGAATTTTGGTGCTGATAAGACACTTGGGCAACTTAAATTTTTTTAGTTCTAGCCAAAGATGAGAGTGGATGTGCAGAAATATGTGAGTAGGTGCATGGTGTGTCAAAATGTGAAAGGAAGAAGTCAATATACTGGACTATATACTCCTTTACCAATTCCTCGTAGACCGTGGGACTCATTTGGGTTTACCAAAGACTTAGTGAGGTAATGAATCAATACTTGTAGTTGTGGATAGATGTACAAAAATGGCTCATTTTATTCCATGTTACAAAACTAGTGACACTGCACATATGGCTAATTTGTTTTTCAATGAGATTGTTCAATTACATGGTTTGCCGAAAAGTATAATTTTTGATAGGGGCACAAGGTTTACAGGGAATTTTGGAGAATCTTATGGAAGAAACTTGTAACCAAGATAAACTTCAACTCAACCGATCATCCATAATTTGATGGATAGACCAAAGTGATAAATGGAAGTCTCAGGAACATATTGAGAAGCCTTCTGGGTGATCATCCCAAGCAATGGGATTGTATATTAGCTCAAGTGGAGTTCGTACATAATGATTCACCAAATATGAGCACAGGAAAAGTCCATTTCATATTTTGTATGGGATGCATCTTAGGGGAGTTTGTGAATTGCGAGATTTGGGAAAATTGGAACAAATAAGTGCTGAAGGAGACGATTTTGCAGCAACAATGAGTGAGTTACATGAGCAAGTTAAGTAGAGGTTACAAGTCAGTAGCTCCAAATACAAGAAAAAAGTAGATTTAAAAAGAAGAGAAGTGAAATTTGAGGTGGGAGACATGGTCTTAGCTCACCTAAGAAAGGAGATATTTCCAATAAAGGAGTATAATAAACTTAAGATGAATAAAATAGGTCCTTGTGTTATGAAACTGTGGAGTCGTAAGAAGGGTCTCTTTCACCTCTAATTACCTCACATTAATTTGTCAATCCAGGAACATTTTATTATTTCAAAGAGTGTCTCAGTCTGAGGCTCACATTTGCCAGAGTAATGCTAGTAGTATAGTGCTTAAGAAAATACAAGAGTAAACGAATGCTGGAAAGAAAATCTACTTACAGCAAAAGATCTTGAAGCCTAAATCATTCACTCGGAAAAATTAGCAATATATCAGTCAAGGGTCCAGTAACAATAACTCATCCCTTTAGAAACTGATGTCCAAGAGTAATCAAGGAAAATATCATCGATCTAGGGACCAGATAGCAAATGTCAATGCCCACTACAGTCTTAGATCGTTCTTCACACCAAAGCAACAATAACACAAATGATAGGAAATGGAATAACAAATATGAAATGGAACAACAACTAAGAAATGGAACAACAAATCGGAAACCATAATGGCAATTAAGTTTAAGAAGCAACAACACCTTAGTCTACAAAGTCAAATGCAATCAATCATATCCTACGGAAATCAAATGGCAATCCTCTGTTTCTAAGGATGAATCGAACAACACACAGAAATAGAACAGCAATGATTAGTGATGGAATATGGAACAACGCTGAAAATCAAACAATAACTTAACGCACGACACACCTCAATAGTAATATGATCTTGGTAATTCAATTGCAAATCTTAGTTATAGATAATACGACTATATTTCAAAATGGAACAGCAACACCCATAGGTTCAACAATCGCAAAGAAACATAATTTCTAAGCTGAGTTCAATAATACCAAAGGATGAGTGCACAACACCGATACTCTGTAATGGGACAACAACAATATTCTGTAAAGACCAGCAATATCAGTATTTAAAGAACAACAATGCGTTGCAGATTTATGATGTCTCTGTCTCAAGAAATGATATCACTTAACGAATCAACTGTAACAAAGCTGTGATGTAAAATAACAGAACATATCAGATTACCGAATAGAGCTGATAATCAAAACCACACATAAACTAAAAGTAATAGTACAAGAGCAAGTGTTCCTCTAGGGCCGGGGCCTTAGCCTCCAAGGGTACACCACTTGAAGTTATTCTAGGACGAGAGATGAAATAGTAACCAAGTTTGTATTAATGCATAGAGAATAATTACAGTGGATCACTTCTCAACAAGAGTCGATGATCAAAGTTTCAATTTTAAGAGAAATTACATAAAAGCATCACACCTAGCTAACAATGCTGCCCCTTTTTATATTGGCAAAGGCGGAGATGTCTAGGTACAAAAATAGGTAAAGTAGCGATCCTTCAGGATCAAAGGATCCCGAGGGATTCACCAAACTGTTGCCTCTCAGTTATTTCTTTACTTTCTTGCACCGATCCGATATCTACATCTCCTCTCCTTGGCTGATACGCTTTGATTTAGTTTGCCTTGTTTGCGTGCGGTTCCCTGCCAAAGGGACAACAATTATTCTGGCTGCATCCTTTCCTTTGGAACGAAAATCTTTCATTTTTCTTTCTTCCTGCGTAAGAAAATGACAATTGTCAATATTTTCATTTTGCATATTAATCTTACAGATTTTGTCACAATTCCTTAGTATCTTCCTAGTTCACGATGCAAAAGGTTTGTAGGTTTTAACGAAAAGAAGCTAATAATCACCAAAAACATACCTTCTTTAGTACTCCACAGAAACCAACTCACAAAAATATAGAAAAGATAGATCAACCCTTAAAATTCAGCCTCTTCGAGGGGGCAACCTCCTTTACATTACACAAATCAACAATTCTTGGATGATACAAATGACAAGACCTCCTTTCTATATATAGGAGTCTAAGGGGTTATAATATAATCAGGGCCGACATAACATTAATAATTTAAGGGCACAACAATAAAAATAGTGGGTTTCTTTGGGGCACAATAATAACAATATGGGGACTACATGGGCACAACAATATAATAAGGGGGTTGTACTAATAACAACAAGGGGTTACACTAGTAGTATAGGGACCTAACATGCCCCTCTCCTTCAAAAAGTGTTGTCCTCAACGCTTGAGTAGTTCTGGATGATTCTGAATACCTATCCTCCCATGTGGAATCTTTAGTGGGTAAGTTCTTCCACTTGATGAGATACTCTGAAATTGATCAATTTCATAGATGTCAATTTCTTGTTTCTGTGACTGCTTCAGGTTCCAATATATTTTTTCCTCTCTCAAATTCTGGCAATAATTATTTGAATTGGGATATTCTGCAACTTTTGAATGAGTGGCCACATTTTCTTGATCATTCTTCCATTCATCCCTTACTTCATTTATCCAATCTGGTTGGATAATAGAAATAACACAAAACAATGCTTCCACATCCTCATCCTTTCTTGAGAGTGCATCCGCAACAACATTTTTCTTCCCTTTTTTGTAGATGATTTCAAAGTCATAACCCAACATCTTTGTGACCATTTTTGTTGCTCTTCAGAGGATAATATTTGTTCTAAAAAGTATTTAAGACTATCATGATCCATTTTTACCTTAAAGTGTCTCCCCATTAGGTAGGGTCACCATTTCTTAAGTGCATGTATTATTGCCAACATTTCCTTCTCATAAATAACTTTGTGTAAATACTTTCCTTTGATTGGATGACTTTCAAAAGCAATGTGTCTTTCATCTTGCATTAAAATAGCACCAATTCCATTTCCCGAAGCATCACATTCCACAATAAAGGTTTCTGTGAAGTCCGATGCATATCCTCTTCTTTTGATGTTTCTTGATCCTTTTCTTCCTCCTCTTCGTACTCTATGTAAAATAATTTCTTCTTAGCACACTTACGACCTTTAGTGTATTTGCTATCACAATTGTAACAAGGCCCTTTTTATCTTTTTTCTTCCAATTGTTGTGGTGTAAACCTTGTAGGTTGTGGAAGGCTAGGAGAAGAAACACTTCCATAATTATAGTCGTGAGTGGTTGGATTCCTTGTTTCCATAATTTCGCTTTCAATTTTTCTTGCCCACCTGAATGCCTTCTCTAATGAATCAGGTTCCCAAAAACGAAGCTCATGTTGAATGTTATCCTTTAAAGTACCTATGAAGACATCAATCCTTTGCTTCTTTGGAATATCATTTACCCTTATATTCAATTTTTTAAAGTCCTCAATGTGCTCTTCCATTGAACACTTTTGTTTGAGATTTATCAATTGGCTAAACCAGGTGTTTCTTTTTGTATCCTCATAATGTGCTACCATTTCCTCCGTGAAAATTGACCACATAAAAAGTGGTTTACGAGAACAAAGCCCTTTATACCATAAAAATTGATCCGGTTCTAAATATGAAGATGAAATACATACCTATTGTAACAGTTTCACCTCATGTAGATCAAAATATTGCTCCATATGTAGTATCCAATTTATTGGATCCTTGCCATCAAACTTCCTCATATCATCTTTTCTTAATTTTAGGAGCTCAATCTTGGATTGACTGTAAATCTATAATTTTGGCTCTTCCAGTCCTGAAATTGCGACCTGCAGTATCCCTCTATGTCCTCTTTCCAATGCCACTAGTCTGATTGAAATTGGATTGTCCACTAAGAATTATGCACAATCTCCCAAGATGACCTGATTATATGCCTTTTCCAAAGAGCGAACTTGTATGAAGTGCCACGTGTTGCTATTTTGACCTTTGGATCGAAAAAATATACACAGGAAACTACAGTCCGTCCTCTTTCTGTAAATACTTACGAAATTGAAATCTGATGCTCAGAGAGACAATTGTGATGATTTTCCCAAGGTGAGTTGTTTGGAATGTAATTCAGGGGTCTGCAAAAACCCTAACTTCCTCAGACTATATCTCCTAAAATATAGCGAGAGAGGATCTAAAATTTAGCGCCAAGGTTTAGACCGATTCCTTCTCAAATGGGTTTTTGTTTTAGCTTCTAAAACTTTGTAGCAAAATCATTATAGCGAAAAATCCCAGGATGGCCTATTTTAGTTGAAATTCTAGAACTTGCAAAAACCCTAACTTCGTCAGATCATATCTCTGAAAATATAGCGAGACAAGCTTTGAAATTCAAACCTGAGGTTTAGTGTGATTTCTTCTCAAATGTTTTTTTTTCATTTCTGAACCGTCATAGAAAAAATGTTATAGCGAAAATGCCACGATGACCTATTTGGAGCAGGAAAAACCCTAGAATCCAAAGCTCTGATGCCAAATGTTATGAAACCAGCTCACAAAAAGATAGAAAAGATAGATGAATGCCTTAGAAATAAGCCTCTTCGAGGGGAAAACCTCCTTTACATTACACAAATGAACAATTCTTGGATGATACAAATGAAAAGACCTCCTTTCTATATATAGGAGTTTAAGAGGTCATAATATAATCAGAACGAACATAACAATAATAATGTAAGGGCACAATAATAACAATAGTGGGCTTCTACGGGGCACAATAATAACAATATGGGGACTACATTGGGATAACAATATAATAAGGGGGTTGTAGGTTTTAACCCCGTACAGAAATTACCTACATACGAATTCTAAAATATAAAATAAAAATGCGAGAGTATAACACATAAAACACATATACACAAAGATTTCCCCTGCATCCCAAAATTAGGACTACCAGTTTGATTTTTTATTATGTTCCTTTCAATGTTACAATACATATTTATACATGCTGAAGCATCCAATACCATGGACTAAAAACCATCACGTCCAAAAAACATGTGCGAAAATCATGCACAAAACCATAAGTGGGTCCACCCAACCTAACATAGGGTCCAAAACCAAAATTTTCCAGGGCGCTGCCTCGGACCCAATAAAGTGGGGTTACGGGTGCCCTTCAAACCCCCTGTTAACTACATGGAAAGAATATAACACAACCCAACATTCTCCCACTTGTTGTTTTCATTCCACAGGGGGCAACAAGAGAGCTTAGTGATTCTCCCAGCCCTGAAATGCCCATTGTCTCTCTACACCAAGAGAACTTCTCAGAGCTCACAGATTTGGTCAATGCATCTACAGTATTCTTTAAAGTGTCCACCTTTACCAGCAACACCTTTTTGTCTTCTATCATATCCCTCACAAAGTGATACTGAACATCAATGTGCATTGTCTTTGAATGATATGCAGGGTTCTTTGCCAAGAAAATTGCACTTTAGCTATCACAGTCTATCCTTACAACTTCCTGTACTAACATCATACTTGAACACAATCTCTACAACCAAACTGCTTCCTTACTTGCATGAGTGGCTGCCATGTATTCTGCCTCTGTAGTTGATAATGCCACTACAGATTATTTCTTACTCATCCAACTCTGCACCTCCAAATAGGTTAAACACATACCCACTTGTAGATCTTCTCTGATCCAGATCTCCAGCCCAGTCTGCATCAACAAAGCCACGAATATCCACTCTATCCAATCCTGGTCTTCCTTGGTAGGACAAACCATAATCACTAGTGCCACGTAAATACCTGAAAACCTGCTTCACTGCTGTCCAGTGCTGCTTCCCCGGTTTTGACATAAACCTTCTCAATACTCCCACTACATGTGCAATGTCTGGTCTAGTATAGACCATTGCATACATAGAGCTACTGACTGCACTTGCATATGGAACACGGGACATGTCCTCTTCCTCTTCTTGTGTCTTGGGACAGTGTTCAGCAGATAACCTCACACCTACAGGAATAGGAACCTTCACTGGTTTACTATCCTGCATATTAAACCTCTGCAATATTGTCTCGACATACTTCCTCTGGTTTAACCAGAGCTTCCTCTTTGCCCGATCTCTTTTAATTTCCCATGCCCAAAATATAGTTTGCAACACCAAGATCTTTCATGTTGAATTTGGAGGACAATTGGGTCTTCAAATCCTGGATAATTTCTTTGTCATTTCCAACTAGCAACATGTCATCCACATACAAGACCAGATAAAAATAACACGGTCATAAATTAATTTAAAATAAACACAGTGATCTACTTTGCTTCTAGAGAAGCCAAGTCCCCATATAAATGTATCAAATTTCTGATACCACATCCTTGGTGATTGTTTTAACCCATACAGAGGCTTCTTTAACTTGCATACCAGTTCTTTCTTACCCTTCGCTGCAAAGCCTTCAGGTTGCTTCATGTAGATTTCCTCTTCCAAATCCCCATGAAGAAATGTTGTCCTCACATCCATTTGTTCTACCTCAAAATAAAAAACAACAACAACAGATAAAAGTAATCTAATAGAAGTTACCTTGGCAATAGGAGAAAAAATATCACCAAAATCAATTCCCGGCACCTAGGAATAACCTTTTGCTACCAACCGAGCTTTGTATTTCTCCACTTTTCCTTTTGCATTTATCTTCTTTTTGAACACCCATTTGCTGCCAATGGGTTTCCTTCCAGCCGGCAACTCCACCAGATCCCAAGCCTCATTTTTGTGCAAAGATGCCATTTCATCAACCATGGCCTCTTTCCATAGTTTTTCATCCTCTGAATCCACTACTTCCTTCACAATTCTAGCATCATCATTAGTAACAGACAAAGAAAATTTTTAATAGAAAGTAGATGGACTATACCTTTTTGGCTGCCTTCTTTCTCGAACTGATCTTCTCACAGCCGAAGTTTGTGGCTCTTCATCTTCTAATTCCTCCTCTGTTGTAGAGTCTGATTCTTCCTCCTTTAGCTCAAACTCTATCTTCAGGTTCCTTTGGTTGGACTTCATGTTTAATAACATCTTTGACTCTCTAAACACCACATCTCAGTTGTACACAACCTTCCTTGTTACTAGGTTCCAAAGCTTATAACCCTTTAAACCATCATTATACCTAATAAAGATGCACTTTTCAGATTTACTATCCAGCTTGGTTCTTTTCTCCTTTAGAACATGTACATATGCATCACATCCAGATACCCTCATATGTGAAAGAGAAGATTTCTTACCATTCCATACCTCTTATGGAGTCTTATCCTCCAACGCTGATGAATGTGATCTATTTACCAGGTAACATGTTGTCTCCACCACCTCTGCCTAGAATTCATGTCCTAACCTGGCACCACTGAGCATGTTTCTTTCCCTTTCCATCAACGTCTTGTTCATTCTTTCTGTAACTCCATTTTGCTGAGGTGTATATGGAGTAGTCTTCTGTCGTGCTATACCACACTTCTTACAGTATTCTTCAAATTCCTTACTGCAAAACTCTCCACCGTTATCTGTCCTCAGCACCTTTATTGTCTTCTCTGTTTGGTTTTCCACCAGAGCCTTAAATTCTTTAAACCTGTCAAAGACTTCAGATTTCTTCTTAAGGAAATATATCCATGTATTCCTTGAGAAGTTATCTATAAATGATACATAGTACACAGACTAACCTAGTGATGGAACCTTCACAGGTCCAAACACATCACTGTGCACAAGCTCTAATATTTGTTTCACCCTCTTACTACCAGAGGGGAAACTCACTCGATTCTGCTTCCCATATACACAATTTTCATAGAAATCAAAATCCAGAGAGCTATTACTCATACCCTCTACCGTACCTTTACCATGAAGTATTCGAAGGCCCTTCACTCCAATATGTCCAAGCCTTTGATGCCACGGCATGGTTTCCTCTCCAGAGACCACTAGATTTTCTACTCCACTTTTAGGAACCACAAAACTGTTGCACCCATTAACAACCATGCTACCTTGCAGCTTGTACAGAGTTCCAATCCGAACTCCCTGCATCAATACCAGTGCTCCCTGAACCATCTTGCAAGTATACTTCTCGAACACTGTTTTTACACCTGCATCATCCAACTTGCTAACAGAAATCAGATTTCTGGCTAATGCAGGAATATGCAGAACACCCGAAAGTGTTCTAACCCTTCCACCTTGCAGCTTCAACTTTAATTTTCCATGACCAATGATTCTAGCCTTCCTGTCATCCCCCAAGAAGACATCACCATCATCATATTTCTCATACTTACATAATCACTCTCTATGTGGTGTGAAGTGAAAGGATGCACCTGAGTCAATCAACCATGCCTCATGATCTACATGTGTACTTGAAGAAGCCAAGTACACATCCCCACCTTCATCTGAGGTGGTTTTTGCCTCTACAAAAGGAGAATCATCAGACCCCTTTCCTTTATCAAGAGCTTTAGATTTACAGTCCCTTTTGTAGTGCCTTTCCTTTCTACATTTCTAGCACACTGTTAGCCTCCTGCTCATAGCAGGTATTCATCTTTCATGATTGACATTTCTACATGCCAAATATGTCATACTTTGTAGGCTGCATTGTTCCATATTTTCTACTGAGGCCAAAGAGGTGTCCATTAGAGTGTGCTAGTCTAAGTGCCTCTGCTGCATTCCAATTTAGATGAGTTATTCCATTTTTGAATAATTTTCAGTCAAAGGGAGGTCCAAACAACTTAATCTTGGTCTCCCTAGGTTTCAATTTCCTATTGTAGAATATAGAGAATCATTGTCTATCCAAACAGCTTAATCTTGGCAGGTTCTTAGACAGGTAGAGAAACAAGGGTGCTCAACAGCCCAATCTGAGCCCCTGGATGAAATAAGTATAGATGTAGATAGGAGGACAGCAAAAAGAAAAAAGTTGAAAATCTGGGTTTGCTAGTTCAAGTGCACCCAAACCAAAAGAAGAAAAATGCTAGGTAAAGTAGGCTGGGTAAGTAGTTTTGTGGTTGCAGAAATCAAGCTATGTGATCCATTTCATGTTTTCAAGTGTTATATTTATCCAGATCACAGTTTTGAGGCACTCTTCCATTTTTATCAGATCAAGCAAGGCATCTCTAACTCCCCCTTCTTCTTATTTCCCAAATCACTCACTAACATTGCCTTGAGGACCTTGGGATTTGCCCAAAAGTCCATTTTCACTCCATTCTTGTTAAAAAAACCAAGTTAACATCTGAGTTGACTTAGTGAAAAGAAGCCACATTTCTTGTGTAAAATTAATCTTTACACAATCCATTTATTTCCCTATGCTTAAGTTTTCATTCTATAAACTTAGCATGCATCCCCTCCTTTGCATTCCAAAGACCTCATATTAACATCTAACCCTATTATCTAGCTCTCTAACTCATTTTCCCTACCCCTATTCTACAAAAAACTATATAAAAATCCCAAAATATTACATATCCCACCCTATAGCACTATAGCTATGTGACATGGTTTGGGAGATATTGGTCCATTTGGGACTAATATAAACCCTTCTGCGTCTTAAACCCGGAGTTACTTTAACCCCTGGTTAAAGTGATAACCCTTGACCCCCCCTCTCTCATCTATTAACCTAATCTTCCCCCTCCGCGCACATTGCATTTGGATTTTATTAATGTCTGACTGATAAATAACCATGGTCCCGCGCCAAAAAACATTTAACCCAAAACTTAAGGTTCTAACCCACCTGAAGCCGCAAATAATTAATGATTATCAGGCGCGCTTTTCCACTAAACCTCGATCGTTTTTCCCTCTCGTCCACCATCAGATCAGCTCTCCCAGATCCGACGGACCTCATGCATATCGAGCGTCCCTTCGTAGCGGTACGATAGTACCCGATGGTCGACGGTTTCATCGTCGTACACCGGGACAGTTTTCGGCTTTTCATTGCATCAGGCCACCCCTGACACATACCACTCCTGTACCAAAAACGGTCCGACGCAAACCGCTTACCACCCTCCCCTGTTGCTTATGTCACCGCATGACGATGCTGCCACCTCGCCTGCCACTATGCTGTACCCGCGCCTTGTCACCCGCTGACGTCACCCTGCCACATCACCTCACTGACATCATCTGCTATACCACTGCTGACGTCATCCACTGTACTGGGCCCCATGCTGACGTCATCCACTGTACTGCTGATGTCATGCTGACGTCATCCGCCAAAAGAAAAAGCGCGCAAAGGCGAAATTGCAGCTTAGGAGGCCCGGAATAAAAAACTGAGGTAGTTTTCGATGCGCGATTAGCGCATCGCTAAGGAAAAAGGGCCAAAATGGAAAGCCCCAATCTAATACATGGTTTGCAGCAGCTATTTTTTCCGAAAAGAGATAAAACGGGTTATTTAACAGTTTCGAGCATATCAGAGGAAAAATGAAGCCCAGATTCAATTAAAAGAGTATCAGTGAAGCGGCAAAGAGTACCAAATCGACAATATCAAAGCAGAGGAGCATTAAGGATCATCCAAACAAAGTCAATGAATACCAGAACAGAGTTGAAGACCATTAAAGCCAAGTCATATCAGATTTAATAAGAATCACAACCACCTAAGAGCAGAAGAACCGACTAAGAGGTGCAGATAAGAAATTGAGGGCGCAGTGATTGCAGATTGGACAACAGAGCTACCTAAGGATGCCAGATAACCTCATTTTTTGAAGCAGCTGCCCCCAGTGCAACATTAGATAGATATTTTTACATTACTTGCAAGAGAAGTTAGGTTAATCAGATCGATTTTTGTAGATATTTTGCTTATAAATACAGCCCTGAACAATGTAATAAGGGTTGGTGGGTTGTTTGGTTGATCTCTCATTTGAGATTTGCGCTGTAAATATTAAGAACTTCTATAATTAAAGATTGCTGGAATGATTGCATATCAACTGGCTGGTTGTGCTTTTAATGGCTGAAGAACTTGATATGGAATTCTCGTGCTTGCTCACGTTTCAATAAGTATTTCCTCCCTCTGTTTATCAGTTTATATGTAGCTGTATCATCTATAATATCATAATCTAAGTTGCAGGAAAAAAGAATAGATCAGAACTGGTTTTCATGTCCTCTGTGCTCAATTCTTGTAACTTTTCTATGTTTTCCTCTGAATCAACGATGAATATGCATTTTTAATTAAACATGTTTAAGCTGTTTCCTTCACATATGAATGCTATCTAGGAATTCTTCATTGCCCTATTCAACCTTCATCCACTTCCCCTCTTTGGCTGGATGAGAGATTCTTAATTACCTCTCATCCCCTGACCTCCATTTCATCCTTGTTCCAGCGTAAATCATTGTGCCATGTGCAGCTATCCTGCTCCATATTCCCCTCTTCTACCAAAGAAAAACACACCCTTCAGTTCACATTCGTTGACTCCATGCCCAATGGTTTGAACTTCTTACACTTTGCATGCCAACTCTGCTTGAATAGATCAACCATCCCACCAATCTAAACCAAAACCCATGTGCATCATATCTAGCCTAAAATCATCCCTTAAAAAAAGCTAAAACCCAAAGAGAGAGCCCTCTCTGATTGCTGGTAGGCTAGGACCTGCAGTCCAAAGCTTGGTTTGTGGTTACCTCGGACGTATTCCCGTAGGAGTCAAAGGGAACAACCTGAGTGATAACATAATGGTGACTCCACTGGGGACATCATCTGTTCATCACCCTAAATCCCCATTTTTGATCAGTTTTCCTTTTGAATAAGCCTTGAACGTGTTTTGAAAAAAATCAAAAAATAAAAAAATCTTAAAAAATCTCATTTTTTTTTTTGTTTCCTATTGCTTATTTAGTCCTGATCTATGTGGTGGATAGAGATCAGGCCCTTCAAAGTTAATTTACCTATCCACCTGGCGACTCCACATAATCCTCATAATAAAGACTCCATTGGAGAAATGAACCTAAGAGAAATATATGAGCAGATCAGGCTTTTGACCTGGATTACTATCCAAGAGGTCATGTTCTTTCTCTTCCATAAAATTTTGCTTTGTATATTGTATTTTAAAAACAATTTTAAATTAGATTTTCATGATTTGCCTTTTGAAAATGTTGTTGAAAAGCCTCCTTGCACATTAGAACAACAGCCTTTAAATGCTGCTGAAAATCATCATATAACCAAGGAGGAAACAAATTTTAAAGCCAATCATTCTATCCTTGTTCATATTGAGCCCATTCAGTAAATCCCTATACATAATTCCGTGCCTCGTAAGGTTCCTGACAGATATAAGCCTCTTGTTTTGCCTCCCGCGCTTAATCCTCTGCCCAAAAATCATCCTGAGTATCTCCCAAGATTTGATGGAGAAAATGGTATTACTCCGCAAAAACATATCCAAGCCTTTGAAGACTATCTTAATATATTTGAAGTGGAGGACAAGGATGTTAGTATCAGGTTGTTTTCCCTTTCTTTGCAAAGCGAAGTTAGGACTTGGTTTAAAGCATTGCCTAAGGCTAGCATTTCTAATCTTCAACAGTTTGCCAAGCTCTTCCTTGATAGATGGATGATCAAACTTAATTTCCTCTTGCTCATTGAAGAATATAATCAATTAAAAAGAAGTCCAAATGAATCTGTTCAACAATTTTATGATCGGTTCAATCAAGTTTATCATTCTCTGCCTTTGAATATTAGACCTCCCCCTGATTTAGCTCTATTGCATTATCCAAGAGCCTTTGACCTAGAAATAGAATTCCGTTTAAGAGAAAGGAGCCCATCCACTATGAAACAAATGCAGGATATGGCAGTGGACATAGAGGCAAATCTGAAGATCAGGGAAGAAAAGCGCAAAGTAGAGCAAGAAGAAAAACTTCATGGTTTGTTACAAAGGTCAGAGGAAATGATCACAATGAAAGTGGAATGTTTAGAGCACCAGAACACATCTGTTTTGCAAGAGGAAAGTAATGAAATTCATGAACAAACCTGCCACAAAACATATGACATATTTGTACAACCATACATGATGGAGAAGTCTCCTGATATACTATATGAATATAACAGCTTCTCTTCTTTCAACTGCTTGCCAAAATACGATGTGATGACGATGAGCCTAATGACCAAATCAGCCTTGCAGAGGAGTCAGAATCTATTTTGGCAGAAAGTAGAGTTCAGGATCAATAGCCTAAAATCAATGATCAATGTGCCTATCTCAGCTATGAAGTAAAGGAGGAAAGCGCAGAAAATTTTGATTTCAGCGAAGGAACTTTACCTTTCTGTGTATATTATTTTCAATTTATTAAGGAGAACTATCATGCAGCTAATAAGCAAATATCAGCAAGTGTTGATATTGATCATATTGAGGAAAACCAAATCATTGTTCAAAATACATTGCCTCTAGTTTTGCAGCCCCAAAGAGCCATCGAATATCAGATTGAGGAAGATTCGAAAGCGGCTGTTCGTGACCAAGTGATCCAAGTGGGTCCCCTACCTCTTTGTGTTCAGCCATCTAAGTTTTTTGAAGAAGAGGAGGAGCAACCTGTGCAGATCAGTCAAGGGCCATATGAGCCTGCTTGTAATAAATTGCAAACAGTAGTTCATGTTGTATATGATTCATGTGCTGACAGGGTGTATGATGAAGTAAAGAAGTGATCTTCTCCATTAGCAGGCTCTGTGCCTCAATATCAAAATGTTGATGATATCCAGTTTCCAAGGCATGATAGTGATCCCGAACTTTTGTACAGTTCTTCAATTCAGTACAACAATAATGTATATATGTTGCAGGACCCTTTTGTACAGTTTCTTGTTTCAGTAAAGAAGGTCAGAAGTTTTCTGATCTTCTCAAAAGTTAACAGAGTTATATCAGATGGCAAGATCTCCATTTTTACCACCAGCAAACACAAGCAGCAAAGCTTACCGATGTTTATAATGCTTAAATGGCTGCACTGGCTATTTCATTTCACCTAACAACAAAGTTAGTGCTGATTAGAGTAGGTAGGTAGGATTTCAATTTTCTGTTTGGATAGAAAGCTTGCTACAGTTGAAGCCCGAAGTGAAGGCCCCAAGCTCTTCAAGTTTGCTGTCAGGTTCATAAATAAAGCAGCCATCAAAGGGACGTTTTCAGAGTACAGCAACAACTAAAGATTAAGGCATTCTGACCTGCTGTTCTTGACTTTTCGCGAGGAAAAGCCATCCCCAAATGGAGCCACTATTAGCCTCCTGCTCATAGCAAGTATTCATCTTTCATGATCGACATTTCTACATGCCAAATATGTCATACTTTGTAGGCTGCATTGTTCCATATTTGCTACTGAGGCCAAAGAGGTGTCCATGAGAGTGTGCTAGTCTAAGTGCCTTTGTTGCATTCCAATTTTGATGAGTTATTCCATTTTTGAAGAATTTTCAGTCAAAGGAGGTCCAAACAGCTTAATCTTGGTCTCCCTAGGTTTCAATTTTTTGTTGTAGAATATAGAGAATCATTGTCTGTCCAAACAACTTAATCTTGGCAGATTCTTAGACATGTAGAGAAACAAGGGTGCTCAACAGCCCAATCTGAGCCCCTGGATGAAATAAGTATAGATGTAGATAGGAGGACAGTAAAAAGAAAAAGTTGAAAAGCTGGGTTTGCTAGTTCAAGTGCACCCAAACCAAAAGAAGAAAAATGCTAGGTAAAGTAGGCTGGGTAAGTAGTTTTGTGGTTGCAGAAATCAAGCTATGTGATCCATTTCATGTTTTCAAGTGTTATATTTATCTAGATCACAGTTTTGAGGCACTCTTCCATTTTTACCAGATCAAGCAAGGCATCTCTAACTCCCCCTTCTTCTTATTTCCCAAATCACTCACTAACATCCCCTTGAGGACCTTGGGATCTGCCCAAAAGTCCATTTTCACTCCATTCTTGTTAAAAAACCAAGTTAACATCTGAGTTGACTTAGTGAAAAGAAGCCACATTTCTTGTGTAAAATTAATCTTTACACAATCCATTCATTTCCCTATGCTTAAGTTTCCATTCTATAAACTTAGCATGCATCCCCTCCTTTGCATTCCAAAGACCTCATATTAACATCTAACCCTATTATCTAGCTCCCTAACTCATTTTCCCTACCCCTATTCTATAAAATACTATATAAAAATCCCAAAATATTACATATCCCACCCTATAGCACTATAGCTATGTAACATGGTTTGGGAGATATTGGTCCATTTGGGACTAATATAAACCCTTCTACGTCTTAAACCCGGAGTTACTTTAACCCCTGGTTAAAGTAATAACCCTGGACCCCCCCTCTCTCATCTATTAACCTAATCCTCCCCCTCTGGGCACATTGCATTTGGGTTTTATTAATGTCTGATTGATAAATAACCATGGTCCCGCGCCAAAAAACATTTAACCCAAAAATTAAGGTTCTAACCCACCCGAAGCTGCAAATAATTAATGATTATCAGGCGTGATTTTCCACTAAACCCCAATCGTTTTGCCCTCCCATCCACCGTCGGATCAACTCTCCCAGATCTGACGGCCCTCATGCATATTGGGTGCCCCTTTGTAGCAGTACGATAGTACCCGATGATCGACGGTTTCACCGTCGTACACCGGGACAGTTGTCGGCTTTTCATTGCATCGGGCAACCCCTGACACATACCACTCCCGTACCAAAAGAGGTCCGACACAAGCCGCTTACTGCCCTCCCCTGTTGCTTACGTCACCGCATGACGATGCTGCCACCTCGCCTGCCACTATGCTGTACCCGCGCCCTGTCACCCGCTGACGTCACCCTGCCACGTCACCTTGCTGACATCATCCGCCATACCACCGCTGACATCATGCACAGTGACTTGGTTGCTTCAAATATAGGTTTGGAAAAACTTGTCAAGCTCTATTTTACCATGAGTCCATTTTATATTAGTATCATAGAAGAATCGCTTCCACTAAGCTGGATTTAAAGGGTATGATTCAAGGACTTTCTTTTCAAATTATTCCATGTATAAGTTGGCCACAATTGGTGAAAGGGGTGATCCCATTTCCACCTCAGATGTCTGCTCATAATATTCTCCTTGGAAGGTGAAAACAGTTGATCATAAACAAATTTAAGCCAATTTTGATGTTCCTAGATCAATAACATCTTTTATAACCCGAACGGCTTCATCAAGAGGGATCTTGGTGAATAAGGATACTACGTCAAAGCTGACAAGGATGTCAGGAAGGTCTAACCTCTCATTTTTAATAAGATTCACAAAGTCATGAGAGTCGTTAATGAAAGAATCAGTAGTCCCAACAAGGGGTCTAAGGATTTTAGCAACATACTTCACGAGCTCATAGGTAGGGGAGCCAATGGTATTTACTATTGGTCTAAGAGGAACACCCTCTTTATGGATCTTGGGTAAACCATAAATTCTTGGGATGGTTTCACAAGAAGGAACTAATTTCTTCTTTAACTTATCCTCAAGGTTGGAATGTACAATTGTCTTTTTTACTTCCTTCATGATCTTGGGAATGGGATTATTGTTTAGCTTCTTGTAACTTCCACATCTGAGGTGTTCATTCATTTTACTAACATAGTCTTCTTTATCCACGATCACCGCCGTCCCTCCCTTATCTGCCTTAAGAACCACAATTTTATCATTGTTTCGTAGGGATTTAAAGGCAATTTGTTCTTCTTTTCTTAGGTTACTTTTGGGAGCTTTGGTTTTTCTCAAAATGAGGGAAAACTCCTGTCTTAGGGTTTCCTTATCTTCCAACGAAAGATTATTAATCCCATCCTCTATGCTACAAATCATATTCTCAATAGGAAGGCTTTTAGGAGTAATTGCGAACCCTAAACCTTTGTTAAGGAAACTCATGGTTTCTAGATCTAATTCATGGGAAGACAAATTAACCACTTTCCTTCTCTGTTGTTGAGTATTCTTGGTAGCATAATGGGTTTCCTGTAACTATTGTTGGATTCCTGCTATATTTGATAAACCTTGTAACATGCTTGCTCTTTAGATGATCTCCATATTCAAGGGTTTTTGAATCTGTGAATATTATGGGCATATGGTCATGAGAATCTATATGATATTGTATTTTGAGTGGAGCAGAGGTAAGGGAAAACTTTGAAAAATCTATAGTGTTTATAATCATTACAAGAACATAAATTTATTATAACTGGATGAATGGTAAATTGAATTTGTCAAAGAGTAAATGCTAGTGGCATTAATAGTCCATCCAACAGGGAAGCCAACATCACATTAGTTTTCAAACTTCCTCCTTGGATCCATCACCTACATCCCATCAGATTATCTCATAATGCTAATCCCCTTTACCATGATTCTGATACGATGTTAAGAATTGGCAAGAGTGAAACATAGACAAGAGAACTAGCGTAAAAGGCTTAAATCCTTTATGTTTTATTGTATTGATCTCAAAATATAAATTTATGATACATCAATGAATATTCTAGATCTTCTAGGCGTAGACCTATATCACATTGAAAACTTATCAATGGAACATCATGACACCTCATCAAGATAAGAATTACAAGTCATGACAATTGTTTCTTGGACTTTGTTATTGTTTAGGGAGTCACAATCTAACATGCACAGACACTATTAACATGCACAATTTATTTTGGTTTTAATTTTAAAATTTTCCTTATAGGAATCTTACATGCATAGTGACTTGGTTGCTTCAAATATAGGTTTGGAATTACAAACCTAGTTGTTTGGGCTGCTAATACATGAAAATATTATATTTTGAGAAAACACATATATAAATCTCTATATTTGACATTATTTTTCTATAAGCTAGACAAATATGTTGTCCATAACACCATATACCCATATAGAGTAAATGATGTAGATTCTAAATATCTTATTTAAAAAGAAAATGTACAATTCTTACTATTTTTAATACATTTTTCTATTGAAATATATTAAAATCATAAAATACATCCCTCCTCTATTTCCTCTATAACTTTTTGGGGCCTTAATCATTTAGGAAAAGAATTATATAGTGCGCTAGAGACATTGAGATCTACATTCTAAAAACAAAAGAAAAGCTTACTATGATGCACTAGAGACATTAAGACCTAAAATCTAAAAATAGAAATGAGTGTTTGATAATGGTAAGAGTTTTTTACGTTACACTAATGGAACACCTTGTAATTTCAAGAATATAATGACTTTCATAATTTAGAAAATAATATAAAATTAAGATTATAAAATTTGGAAAAATAGTTACGCTCAAGAAAAATATGTTCTCTACCACTTCAAAACAAGATATTGTAACAAGATTCCATTACTTAGATACTCAAAGGTTGTACTAACAAAAATATAAAACACAATTTCTATAAATAAAAATTATATGTTCGGAAAGGAAACTCATTTTCTTACATTTCATCTTTTTATACCACCTTCAAATTCATTGCATAAATACCTCTAAATATACATCAAAGTTAACATATAATTGTTTTTCCAAATTTAAATTACCACTAATTAATCATCACAAAACTATATTAACTTTCACACAAACATATATATATATATATTATATATATATATATATAATAAATTTTTCCGTAATTTATATTTTATTTTTTAATTTTATTTTTTTTAAATTTTATTAATATATTTTAAAAATATTTTCTCTAAGTGTTAAATCCAAAAAATAAAAGATCCACACTTAAATCATTTATCTCACTAAAAGTGGAATACACCAATTTAGTGGCTTCGTTCCATAATATTAAAATTAGATTATTATAATATACCTACCTCTTAATTATATAGTGCATACACCTCCCCTCATTTGTTTAATCGTGATCATCTCTTACTTTTCACTCTAAAATCCCTCACAACAACATTTCTTTTTAACTTAAAATTTTTAATGGTTTATCTTGCAATTTAATAAATATTTTTAGACATCAAAATACTTACGTTATGGTATTGCTAAAATTATATAAGTCAAATATATGTGTCAATCTCATTGTTAATGCTAATACCTGATATTGCTAAAATAATAGTTAAAATAATACGAGTTAAATATATGTGAGACAAATTTATTGTTAATGTTAATGTCTAGAAAACCATAACACATATTCATATGATTTTTGCATAATTATTTTAAAAGAAAAGTCAATCTAATCTCATACTAGTATTAAACATATTCTTGAATATTCTATGGAGTTTCAATCTCTACCATCCATCTAATTAGGCTAGGGTGTTTATTTTTGAATAGTGCTTTTAGAATTTTAAATTAAATATTAATAATTATTAAGTAGATGATAAATATTTAACTTCCAAGGAATATTTTAGAATATTCACAACAATATACACAAAGGAGTAGTCTAACTTATAGACGAAATAACTTTTTTCACTTGAATTCACCAAAATCAGGCAATACAATTTCAAAATTTTTTGTTGTTTAAAATACATTTTTGAATGCATATATGGATTTAACACTATGAAAAACCGCTAGGGCACTCAAATTATGCATTAAACAATTCAAACTCAAGTTTTTAAAAATCTCTCTCACATTTTGATTAAAATTAACGACAAAAAAATGTCGTGAAAAAAATTATTTTGTCTATAAGTTAGACTAGGCCTATACAAAAATCAAAGGTTGAAATTGATCTCCAAGGTAGTTAATTAAATTGAATAATTTAAAAAACATATGTCATATAAATAAGTACATATGAAATGAATTATGATTTTTTGAGCATGTAGCATTGGCCCATGGTATTGTAACAAACCCTATTTATAAATGAAGTATCTCCATAGTAAAGTGAGAGTAAATCTCTATGATTATATTTAACTTATATACTAGTGCAATCATACAAATTAAATTAATAAGCATCAATCCATGATAAGCATTAAAAAATCTTATTCCATAATACTTCTCACATTACCCAAAATAAAATAAAAAATCATAAAATTTAATTAAATTATAACTTTATTGTTATTAATTATAAAAGGAATATATATATTTCTTACCATGTAAATTATGAATTTGTAAATAGTTTTTATTATAATAGTATTAATTATCAATACTACATGTCCAATATAATATGTGTTGATATGAAATTTTTTTAATTAAGTAATTTGAGATAAATTTATTGAAAAAACATAATTGACTTAGAAATAAATCTTAATTTTTTGATCTTTAAATACTAATATAAATATTCCAACATATTCTATAAAAATAAAAATTTATTCTTTATCATCTATTTGATAATTAATAAAATAACTTCTATATTTTTCCAATAATTAATAATACTAACTATAATTATAGTTTAAAATAAAACTGGTTTGAAGTTAATCCTTAATACAAATTCAAACCTCATGAGACTGGTGTCTCATGAGAAGTCACTTTAAGAAGTCATATCGAAGCTAAAATCTACACTGGTTTTGAATAGAAGCCACTTTAAGAAGTCATATCGAAGCTAAAATCTACACATTTATTAGCAGAATGACAATGCAGCAACTTTTTCAAGTGAGTAACAACCATCCTGATTGTAAACTCGCACCAAACTACCTTATGCGGGGTTGAGTATGGCCAGCTGTATATCTCCAATACGCATAGTTTCTCTGGGATGCCGCACATTATTCTTTGTTTGTTGGCAGTTTTTCTCCATTAATGGAAAGCTTGCATTCTACTTCTAAATGGCTTAGCATAATTAGACTACATCATAAAGCTTAACCCTCCTGCGACGATCATAATGGCTACCTGCAAAGACGGCGGCTTCTAAACAAGGCGTGGCGTAACCGTGATGTCCACTACATAGAGTGCTTTGCACTCATACTCTACAAGGACCTCCCTTCGATCTTAAGTTCTTCTCAGCCTCCATGAATCTGTCACGCGTGTCAACCACGGATTTTCTATTTTGCGTGACCCAAGGCTTTTCTCCCACTCAACCATCTTGTGATTGAGTATTGGAAGAATCTTATTTGGAAAAGAATATAAGGTAGGTACGCGTTCAGATCAGAAAAAACGTCTATATAAGCATGGAACTGATCACAGAGCATTCCTAGATCCCCATCTTCTGTATTTCTGCAATTTACATTATCATTATGCATATAATGGCAATGCCAGTGAAGCCCAGTAGTAGAGAGCTTGTGCATTTGTGCATTTTATGGCTTCTGGTATCCACTGTATTTCTGCAAGTGACTGATGGGTTTGTCTGGAAGAAGCGCGAATACGAAAAGCCTAATTGGAATAAGGTTTTTTATTTCCACGATGTCCTTTACAATGGCAACAACGCCGAGAACGCTACATCTGCGATTGTGGCGGCTCCCCAAGGCGCCAACCTCACCAGCCTCACTGATAATAACCACTTTGGAGATCTGGTGGTCTTCGACGATCCCATCACGCTAGACAATGATATGCACTCCCCTCCGGTTGGCAGAGCTCAGGGATTCTACTTTTATGACATGAAGAACACCTTCAGCGCTTGGCTCGGATTCACCTTTGTTCTCAACTCTACAGAGCACAGAGGCACCATCACATTCGCTGGAGCGGACCCAATACTTACTAAATACAGAGATATATCAGTGGTGGGAGGGACCGGGGATTTCTTAATGGCACGAGGAATCGCCACCATCTCCACTGATGCGTACGAGGGAGATGTTTATTTCCGTCTCCGCGTGAATACCACTCTCTATGAATGCTATAACTGCTTACTGTCTGTGAGTGCTACCCATGATAACCAATAGAAAATGGAAGTATCTGATAACTTGATTGTACCACACTTAGATTAGATTATATTATTGGCTAGGTTTAATATTAGATTAGATTAGCCCACCCATATAATCTTAAATGGCTGCAGATGGGCCTTAGCTACGGTTTAGGGCAGGTTAAATCTTCTTTTTACATGTTAAGAGTTTGAAATTTGATTATTCATAAAGGTTTTATTAGTAAAATGTATTTTACATTACTGATAAATTTAGTTTTTGGTAGATATGCACTTATTAGGATTTGAATCAGTGATCTATTTAATTTTTATGATATGGTTGTAATAGATTTTTTGGATTTATTGTATGTATGTTGATTGAAAAATAAAATTAATTTGATAATAAAAAATAAAAGTAATTTAGAAAACTATTATAAAAACAATTTTTTACTGAGAAAATTTTATTTTTTCATTAATAAATTTATTTTTACATATTTATAGATTTCCATCCCATTCACCAAAAATATACAAACAAAAAAAACTTTTTCATCACTTTTATCTTTTTCTCATATGATTTGTTTTCATGTTCCTTGGTTTTATCTATCTCTATATGGCATTTCATACATCTACGATAAATATTTTTCTATGTTTCTTATATATCTGGTATATGTTTTAGATAGTACAAAAGCTAAATACTAATAGATAAAAATAAATAAATTTACACTATTCTTTATAACTAGTTTGTGCCCCTTAAAACTGAAAAGATAAGTTGATAAACATATTATATCTGTTTCTGGATAAATTGCCACTACTTGCTTTGTATACAGTCAAGAAACTATTTAAAAATTGATTCCAGACACCAAAACTCTAGAAGTTAGAGTTGGTGATAAGACTTACTTTCATATTGCTTGTATCCTCTTACACTATGAGCATGAATAAAAAGTTGGTGATGAGACTTACTTTCATATTGCTTGTATCCTCTTACACTACGAGCATGAATAAAAAGTTGTGAGATTGATTTGAAAAAAAATTACCTAGAACATGGAACATATCTTCTTAATATATATTATGCCCATCATATACACTATGTCATTAATGTATATTATGTCCATCATGTACACTATGTCATTGTGAGATTGGTGAGGCTGACTTCTTAACTAAGTTGCTTTCAATAGGTCAGCTAACATTGAGAACTTGTCCATAAGCTTATTAGCTCCATTTTTCAAGCTCAGAAGGTTCACCAACAATTTTCTAATAATATCTCATAAATATTGTAATTTGTTTCACAAATTTAATATGTAATAGTAACGATAAAAAAAACGATAATTGAACATATTTTCAATCTTTAATCTAAAAGTTGAAAATTGAGAACTTTCTTTTATAAAATTAAAACTTCTATAATCTATATAAAAAATTTCAGACATATTTTCTATGATAATCACATCAATTCTTTTAATTCTCAAAACATGTATTATCACAATTATATAAATTTATAAAAATAAATTCCCTTCCCATATAATTAAAAATATATTATACATATAATAATTATAATTATTTATATATAAAAATAAATGTGTATTTATTGATTTTGGATATTTTAGTTTTAGATAGATTGCATATTGTGTATATCAACTGAGATTCATATCTGTTGAATATCTAAATTTGCAATTACATAGCCTATATTTACCCTTCCATCTCGTCCTGCCCATAACTTGTTAAGTAAGAGACGCTGAATATTATTTATGTTTATTGCAATGATTTTCTAACGAAGCACAGATTTTTCAAACAACAATGAAAAAGTGGATCGATAAGAACGCAATGTACACTAGCAAAATCTTATTGCAGAGATTAAAAACCAAACGCGGAAGATTAAAAAGAATATAATATAAACATTTGAAGATAAATAAAAGTATAATGTTTATAGTATGTGAAGTTTTGGTAGTTTGAATTTTATTGTGTTTATAAGTATATTTATTTTGGAATAGAATTTTTATAATTTTAATTTAATTATTTATAAGTATTAAGTAGAGGGTAGATTTTTTTCTATAGAATTTATTTTATATTACATTAAATTTATGTCTGAGATTTATTTCAAGTATTTATATTTTTTTTAATTTAAAAACCGGTCCATAGAAGTCATATAAATGAGTATTGGTGTTTTTGAGCATGTTATATTGATGAGAGTACAGTATTGGTACATAGTATGCTTCACGAAACCTATTTTACAATTTAAGTATCTAGAGTAGATAATCCATGGTTAAAATCTAGTTAATATTTTTATATATTTATATATATATTTCCCATTATATATTATATATATATATTATATTATTATATTATTATATATATATTATTTACTTATATATTAATTGTATATATATTTAATATTATATATTATTTTTTATTAATTATTATTATTTTAAATATTGTTATATCTTAGTTATTTTATGATTTTTTAACTGTTAAATATACATGAAGTAAGTTTTTTTGGATTTATTGATTGATACTTATCACATTTATTACCCATTTTTAATTTTTTATATATAATTACTTTAGTTGATAAAACTAAGAGAAAAAATACTTAATTTCTTCATATAAATATATAAAATAATAACTTTTAATTAATATTTATTTATAATGTTTTTGGATCATTTCCTTGATTCATGAAAAAAATAATTGACATAATACTCTTGGCATGAAATGGAAAAATAATTTTCTAATTTACACTATATTTGTAATGCCCTAGTAAAGTTGTAATATTTTATTAACAGCAGTAAGTTCAAGTGTTTAACTATTGTTACCTTTGGGGTAAACTCAATAATTATTACCATTACTATTTGAATTTAATTATGTCATTAATTATTGTCATGTTGTTCATTATTGTTAATTGAAAAGAAAACAGTGTGTCAATGGATCTAGTGACTCCTCATGAAAGGAGGTTAAAAATTAAGAATGATAGTTGCCAGTAAACCCTAACTACCTTCCCCAGCTGTAGATGCTTCCAAAGGAAAATGAAGCAAGGGGAAGGAAAAAATCGTATTGTAGGGATAGATGGAGAAGGGGGAAGAATCGCTAAGTCTAGCGATGACCAAATAGCATAGGCTTAGAGTGCCAGAATCTTACAGAAGTCGCTAAGTCTAGTGATGACTAGATAACGCAGGTTTTGAGTGCCAGAATCTTGTAGAAGAAGCTAAGTCTAGTGATGACCAGATGGTGCAGGCTTAGAATGTTCGAATCTTGCAGAAGACGCTAAGTCTAGTGATGACCAGATAACGCATGCTTAGAGTGCCAGAATCTTGCAGAAGACGATGGTCTTGCAAGAGCGCTTGGGGGAAGGTTGGGTCTAGGAGGACCCACCTCATGGTCGGGTGGAAGACAAGCAGAAGAGAATAGAGGTCATTTTTACCTTAAGAATACTTCAATTGCAATACTGGAATTCAGGTACAGAGAATTACTTTTGTGTTTGTAAGTAAGAATAGAGAAAACCTTATAGGAAAAGCAGGAGTAGGAAATTGTTAATTTCTCTTCAATAAGGTTTATGATTAAATCTTGTTTACTTTGTATATATTCTATCATGTTAATTAAACCCTAATACTCAATATAGTATGTATAGATTTCTCAATGATAAGTAAGATTAAAATTATGTTGCTTTGTAAAGTAATCTACGTAGTCCATATAAAATTGAAAGCAGTTAAACTGTATAGATGTCCTGAGAAATCAATAATTTCTGGTTTAGCCCTCATCAAAAAGAAAAGTTAGACAGGAGGACATCTCTACACTGTGTAAACCCATAAGACATTACAGACGGAGAATAGAAATATAAGGAATAAGACCTGAATCTTTGGCAAAGAAAGTATCCAGATTCATCATGTTAAACCCTAAGCAAGAATAATAGTCACTTCTGCAACAATGGTTGTCTAGAAGGTTTCTGAGCTTAAGGCCGAGCCACCCTGTTGAACAATGCAGTGTTGCACGATAGCAGAGTATTACGGAAGCTACACAGATTTTCTATCTGTTCAAAACGACATAATAACAACAGTTCATGACCAGCACTTGCTGATAATTTATTAACCTAGAAATAAGCTATAAAACAACCAGAGGACCCGGTAGGCTCTAGGGTCAACATCCCATAACCTAGACCCGAGCCGGCCAAAAAAATGCAGGAGACTTTAATTGCATGTGACTCGACCTATACAAGAAATCCATAAACCCTTGCGTCAAGAGAACCCTCAGCAACAAAGGAAGGAAAAAACACCTAGCAGTCTCAAACGATTTTGTATCAAATGAAACAACAGCAAATAAAAGAGAATTTAACATTCAAAATGGTGAACCATTAACAGATTAATTCTTTCAGTCAAGTACCTTGTGTGAACCATACTGGCATTCTTAACGTTGAGTTTTCTAATTCTCATCACATGATTAATATCAAACAAGTAAACATATAATTATATTTGAACACAAACATTGCACGAGAATAGGCATGTTGACGACATATGTAATCAAACCCTCGGTTGCACGCCTAAAAATAGGAAACCGTGCTAGACAAAAATCAGAAAGGAAAACCAAACAACTGATTGAAGGCTTGAACCCATATGAAGACAAGGTTGACCGTCAAATCCTCACACCCATTTTCCTCCGTCGATGCAACGCTGAGCCTGAGGAGAACCACTGCAGAGATGGACCCTGCTCGTGCCACATACCATGGCGGAGTAGGACATTGAAAACATAACCAATAAAAAAAAATCATCGTTTTTTATAAAGGAGATTGCTGGAATAAGGTAAGGGTTGACACTTGTGTACCATCCATGTTGTGATTAGGTTAATCACATGGAATAGTACTTCAACCATAGAGTTTGACACCTATAAACTGACCTGTATTAACCATTCCAAAACTTGAAGTAAATGGTAAATCTGTAAATGTCATATCGATCATAGCATTTACCACAATGTAATCATATATAATATATATTTATATATAATATATTATATTATATATATTATGTATGTATGTATGTATGTATGTATGTATGTATGTATGTATGTATGTATGTATGTATGTATGTATGTATTATACTATGTTTAACTATTTGGAGCTTTTACAAGTGGTATCAGAGCCAGACTGCTAGGAGGAAAACTAAGAAAGGGATACCAGACAATGTTATTTAAATATCTTTAACTATTTGAAGTTTACTAATCTACTGAAATCAGGGAATCGAGCGACAACAAATTATTTTAGGTTTTAACCCCGTACAAAAATTACCTGCATACGAATTCTAAATCACAGGAAAAATTAAAATGCGAGAACATAACACATAAAACACATATACACAGAGATTTCCCACTAGATCCCAAAACCGGGACTACCAGCTTGATTTTTCATTATATTCCTTTCAATGTTACAATACATATTTCTACATGCCGAAGCATCCAATACCATGGACCAAAAACCATCACGTCCAAAACCATGGACCGAAAACCATAGGTAGGTTCGCCCAATCTAATATAGGGTCCAAAAAAATTTTTTCTCGGGGCGCTGCCCCGGGCCTCGTAGAGGGGGGCTACCCGCCCCCCTCAAACCCCCTCTATTACGCCCCCGCTGCGCAATCGGCACAACGAAGGGGGGGCTCCGCCCCCCCGGTTCACTATGTAGGTTAGTCGTGGAAAGAATATAACACAACCCAAAAATCTCCCGCTTGTTGTTTTCTTTCCACAGGGGGCCACAAGAGAGCTTAGTCATTTTTCCAGCCTTGAAACGCCCATTGTTTCTCTACACCAAGAGAACTTCTCAGAGCTCACAAATTTTGTCAGTGCATCAATATTCTTCAAAGTGTCCACCTTTACCAACAACACCTTTTTGTCTTCTATCATATCCCTCACAAAGTGATACTGAACATCAATGTGCTTTGTCTTTGAATGATAAGCAGGGTTCTTTGCTAAGAAAATTGCACTTTGGCTGTCAC
>APFE030850616.1:0-12376 GCA_000404065.3 Pinus taeda
TAATCATAGTTACCCTTGTACCATGGAAGTGACTTAGAGCCTTCCCCTGATGTCCCACTCTGTTCCATCATTATATCTCATGACACCAACCATATGACGGATGTACCATGGACTTGTCACCCCCTTAGGGGTTGAAACCACTTAATAGGGTCTTTGATTAACCTCCTCCTTAAACTTGGAGACACTTGTACACTCTAAAGCCCATTATGGAAGGGCATGCCACTATGAAATGCCCACTTGGTTCCATGGCTTGTAAGCTCATTTGCTCAACTACACTAATAATTTGTTGTACTGGAAGGTGAGTAAACACATTGGATCTTATGCAGGATTGTAGGTGGGTTTTCATCTTGGGGTTTTGTTTCCCTATACGGGGTCCAAGCCCTCCAGGGGGTCATATTGGCATTTATAGGGTGTGCGTTGAGAGCCATGGGCCTACACTATAGCAGGGAGCAGATAGCCATGCCATGAGATCCTTCAACACCACTCATTGATCACTCATGTTCCACTTATTTGATGATGATGATGATGCACTTGGACCACCTTGCCTAGTCGGCTACACACTTGCACCACACACTTGACAGTTGATCTAGGGACTAGATGGTGTTTTTTTTCACCATGGGAGACAAAGGGAGGGCTTGCATCATTGTTTCATCCCTTGCAGATGGGATACATGCTTGTTCGATTCAGTTGGATACCACAAGGATGCCTTTGTGCTCCGCAACCACTTGGGAGAACCACAGGTCATTTGCTGAGAGATAAAGGGGCCATCCCCTTCATCACTATTTTTGGATCCCTTCCATTCATTTTGACACATGTTGGACTTCACTAGGCCTTCCAAAGGCCCTCACAACTATTGTATTATCATTTTGGCCCTCTTGAGAGGCTTCTTTTTCATATTATGGAGCTATTTGGTGGGCTTGTCACCAACATATTGTTATTTGTACATTATTTTATTATTAGGGGCATCATTAGGCATAATTAGGAAATTTGAATCCCTTAGAGGATCATATAAATTGATGAGAGGTTCATTTCATTTGTCATCATCACTTGGATTTGGGATATATCTCTCTAAAGATTTCAGACCTGCAATTTGTGGAATGATTTGGATGATTAAATGCATTTTTATGTGTGGAATATTTTCGCTATCTCTCTTGGACCTTCTATTTTGCAAATGTGATGGATGGATATACTCTCTTGTCATGTAAGTGCTCTTTTTATGTGAATTTCTTGATAATTTATGTTTAATGTATGGAATGCTATGCTTTGATTTTGCTTTTTCCCTAGAATTTATGCGAATTTATGAAACACTCATAATCTTGGCTCGTTGCATATGTTATTCATCTTGGCAAGAAGAATGAACTTTTCTAGGGGTAGGTTGTGCACCTTTTACCTTGAAACTCCACCAAATATTTCATATCGAAGTATAAAAGTCCAAAGTTGTCGTATAGTTGCATCCATTAGTAGTGAAGATGCTTCTGTAGGCCTCCTTGAAGAGCGAAGTTCCCAAATCTTGATCATTTTGACTCCAATATTCTCAATAGTGAGGAACTGGTCCTAGATCGTTGGTGATCACATTAACCTAACGAAATATCATTTTTTCACCTCTTTTCTTCCTCTTTCCTTTATCCCCTAAGGATAAGGAGATTTTCTAGGGCTTGGTGTGAAATTTTAAGGAGGAATTTTAGGATTTTGTCGAGACAAGTTTCTTCATTTTTGTTTCATCTAGGCATCCTCCAGTTTTGAACGAATTTTGACAGTGTAATTTCAAATAATTTGATGCCCTAGCTATCACACCAAGAGGGAACCCTTGACACTACTTTGACTAGGAGATTTCTTGAAGGTTTGCACTTTGTAGTTCATCATTCAAAACCTTTTCTCTTAACTATAGGTGATCATTAGATGAGCCTTTACCATGATATATTTCTCAACCCTTGGTTTCTTACATTATTTCCCTCAAGGGGTTTTTCGTGGAAAGTCACCCTAGCTTCTCTCAAAGCTCACACTTTAATTGAACCTTTCCATTAAATGAGCCATCGTTGCCTCACCCTGAACCCTAGTATAAACACATCAATCACAAGTGAGGGATTTTGGAAGTTTGGATCTTAGGCATTCATCATTTTTGAATATTCCTAAGCCTGAGGTCATCCTTCCCTCAAGCCTTTCTTAGAGAGCCCTTCTTTTGCTTCTAAAACAAGCAACCTATTATCTAAGCCTCTCCTTTGAACGGGATTTGGAAATCACATTGTGCATTGTTATTGACCTCATCATTCTAGTGATTTACACCATATTGAGATTCCTCCCAACTATGAATATCCGTAAAGTGCAGGGGACATCGACTGAGGTGACAGTGGGTCCTTGTCCCATTGTTGCCACTTGGTCGAGTAGTAGTCCCTTTGTAACCTTTCCTAGGACCCTTACTAAGTTGAGTGGTAACGTGTCCATCTTAGTTTCTAGGGTTAATGTATATTACCATGTTAAGTCATCTCTGAAATTTCAAGGAATTTGACTAGGTCTAAGTAGGATTGTTTAGTAATTGAAAATTTCCATCAAAACGAGATTTTTTAATTAATTTCTATGTAATGATGCAAATAAGTGGTTCTACGAAATGTCTAGGGCTTGTTACTACTTGAAATTCATCTTGAGGAGCCAACATTATCGTAAGACCCACTTTGAGGGTCAAAAAATGACTTATAGTCCCTCAAAAGCCAATTTTTATAATGTTAGTGGCAAAAAAGAGGAAAAAGTGAAAAAACTTAACAATTGGAAAAATTTATAAATTTTTCCAAAGTCAAAAGGGGTTGAGAAATTGACATGGAAGTTAAGTGGTATTTTAAATGATGATTGGGCAACCTAGGGCCCACGAATTACCAAGTTGTGAGGCAAAAAAAAGGAGGCACACAAATTTATTTGATGAAATTTTATTAAAGTCTAAAGTAATGTGAAATAGATGGAGGTAGACCCCACCTCACTCTCCACTTTATATCTCAAAGCATGGTTATTATTTATCAAAAGCGAAATATGCTTCATGAATATTCAGCAAATAAAATTCTATGCAAAAAATAGAATACTCCACACAGGCCCAAAGAAAGTCAACGCAGCTCGAATTTTTCGAAGGAAAAATCAGTGTATGGTTACAAAGATTTGGTTAAATATTTCATGGAGGATATTATGGAGATATGTCTCCACAAAATACCTACCATTCTCCACTTGTACACTGCTACTTACCTCAACTTCCATACAACAGCAGATCAAATACATGCACATCAGTTTGGCAACTCCTACAACAGTTAAATGCATGGACTAAGGAGCAGATTTACAATGGTTTCTTCACATGGGTTATGGTTGAGGATTTGATGGGAAATATACTCCCTATTCAGCGCCTACGCATCACACTTGGCAATCCAAATAAGGAAAACGAATTTCACACATGGGAAAAGGGAATAAACTCAGAAATTGGTTACACTTGGACATTTTTGGTGCCACTTAGGAAATTCGAATTTGCCTTGATATTGTCACTTCTCCACTTGTCATTTGGCTTTGACATTGGGATTTCCTCCCAATTTTGTATAAAGAGACACACTGGGATCTATTATAACCATCTTGAAACGAGTTATTGTGGTTGGGGAGACTCTACTATATTCACATTTTCATGCTATAATAAAGACTTTGGGGATTCAATATTGTGGTGTTCTTTTTCCATGGATATGGTATGATATTTTTTATTATGTGATTATTCTATTGGTGATAACTCTATTGTTATTTCCATTTTCTTTCATAGATTTACTAGTGTACAATAATTTTGCACTGGTATTTGGGTTAGAAAAGTATTCTAGATTGGAATGTTTTAGTAAATTTTTGGTTAAATTTCTAGAAATTTCTCTTCATTGTATCATCTAACCCCCATGAATCTAACAATTTACCTTGAAGTTGTTTAGAAATCTTTTGAATCAAATCTCAAGCACGAGGGGACATTTTTGGTTGAACTGGCCCACTCTTAAGCATAGAAGTTGAAGAACCTACATTATAATTTCCAAGGCCTTATCATTTGAGATTTGTTGTGCAAGGGTTTCCTTGGCCTTGGCTTGTGATAAAATCTATTTTAACTTATTTTCCTCAAATATTGTGCTTCTATTGAGCAAATCCGCTAATATAAAATATTTTATTTGCTAATCAAAGAGAGGATTTATACTTGCACTCCTTGATTTAACTCTTGTAAATCATTTGTAGATATTTTTGCATTATTTTCTTGGTGTCATCCACTAATTCTTGGAGTTCATTTTGTAGATAGGTAGGAGCTTATCTAAGGGCTTTCTCTCATATAACTTTTGTAGGGACTTTAGAGCTTAAGACTAGAAATTATCTCCAAATTTTTGTGGGCTGTCAACTATATATTGGAGCAAGAAAAATTTCCTGGCTGTGAGTCCTTGAGGGCCTTCTTTTCTTCCTGGCCGTGAGCATAAAAAGGATGTTGTTTATCTTTGTCAAGGCCGTGAGCAAGAAAGAGGCTTATTCTCTCTTCTTTTCACAGATTTCTTCATTCTAAGTGGTTGGGGTTTTTGAGTAAAATTCCTTTGACAAATTCAGAGTTGTATTGAGGAAGTTTCCTTTGTGTCTCATTGCCTAAGTTTTGTAAAATCTCCTCACTGGTTTCTTAAGGAAGGTTTCTTTCTTTTCAAAATTCAATATCATTATAAAACCTTCCTTGAAGATTTGAGCGCTTCTCACTATCAAAGGGTCTCCTTATTTGTAATATCTAATAATAAATCAATCTTGTTTCTTAAGGGAGCTTGGGAATTTTCCCATGGTATCACACCTCCTTATTTAAAAAGGAGAATTTTTTGACTTCTTAGCTTAGTTTAGTTTAGATCTAATCGCTAACTTGTTCTTTGCTTAGTTTCATCTTCATTATGTTTGGATCTAATCCATTAGAGAAATTTTGAGGTCTAAAATGGGCCTCAAAACAAAAATGTACAACTACAATCAACTTTATAAGAAACAATAGGATTCAAGATGATGATGTCAACCATGGGGGATGATTCACCATTTTTGGTGTAAAAAAATAAAAAAACTACTTTTCAATTCGTATTTTCAACTTATCTCCCTACTGTTTTACTCAAATTTCAAGCAGACACACTCGTTGGATGCAAATTAAATTCCTCATCCAAGGAGTACCCATGTTGCATACTTTTGATGGACCTACTACATGAAAAATGAGAAAAACATGAAAAACATGATTACAATCATGTATTTTCATGTATTTCTCATTTTTCGTGTAGTAGAGTCCATCAAAAGTATGCAACATGGGTACTCCTTGGATGAGGAATTAAATTCTGCATCTAACGAGTGCTCTTGTTCGAAATTTGAGTAAAACCGTAGAGATACGAGTTGAAAAGGTAGTTTTTTCTTTTTTCTCTTTAAAATTTGATGATGTAATCTAATCATATTTTATTATTTCCACTATTATTTTAGAATATTCCTTAGGAGGCCCATTTTAGACGTCAAAATTTTTCTAATGCTCTTGCATTGCATGTTTTTTCTAATTTCTATATGATTTAGTTTTATTTGAGTGACTCATGTCTTCATCTCATTAATATTTTAGATTAAATAAGTCCTCCTATTTTCTCATTAGCAATCTCATTTTCCCTCATTTACTTGTGCTTTGTGATATAATTCTCACTTGGTTTAATTGTCATAACATATTATAAATGAAGAAACATTTTATAGAGCATTTTCCATTAAAAACATTTGAGTTATTGTTCTAGCTTTTGATCCAACTTTCTTTTATTGGTGTTGTTTCATTGAGTAATTGTTACATGTTTCGTTGAATATTGTTATAAATCAATATCAGATTGTGCTCAAAGTAACCTTAATCATAAATGGATTACTATCTCTTTCTTTGAATCATCTTGTTATCACTATATCTCATTTGAGACATTGCATTAACATCTTGAAATCCCATTCGCATATTAGATTTAGATTTCACTTCTAAAATTTACCTCCAAGCATAAGATTGGTTGATAGACATTTAGGACAAGCTTCCCTAACTCTCATTCAATTTGATAAGCTTGAGTCTTGAACAAAGGTTCCAATGTGTAACCTTGCAGTTCTCTTGTGTGGTTGAGTCCCCTTGTAGGAACGGAAAACATGCAGGTTTCCCGGGAACTAGGTGGATATCATTAACGATGCACTCTTGCCTCCTTGTTCTAGCCTTCATGCAATTCACCTAACTCTTTACTAAGCATTGAGAAATTGAGGGGAGGTTAAACTTAGAATAGGCATTAATTTAAAATCAACCAAGAACACTTTGTTTCAAACACTCAACTACAACTTTATTTCACCTTGCATATAATTGGTTATTTTTTGAGCTCTTTCTCAAATACATACAAGTGGACTATGAGAATCTACATTTATTCTACTTGAAAGCATTTTACTTTATGTACTGCTTCATCTCATTTACAAGCTCATGTTAAGTTTCCTTTGATTATGTTATATCATATTTGAGAAATTTTTATTTTCAAGTACAAATTGTGTTCACTTCCAAGTTTCACTTTCTATCTAGTTGTTCATCTTTCAAGGTTGTAAGCAAATCTTTAGATAGTGTGGTTTTTCATTGATTTACCAACATTTGTTTTCAGCTTTCCATTCTTGTAACTTATTGTAACTTGAAAGATATATTTTACATGCAAGTATTGAGATTTCATTTTGAGTATATATTTCATGCAAATATCATTTTGGCACTAGCATACTCACATACACTTTCCTTGCAGGCTCTATCTTGTTGAATTTATTTGTTCTATTTACATTGTTAATATTTATATGCTCATAGTTATTTGTACTTGTTAATCATTCATTTGCTTCAAGTTATTTTTTTTTCAACTTGTTGAAGGGTGAATGCTTTAATTAATGTACTAACTATCTCCTATAACTTGTTAGTTTAACAAGCCTTCCCTCGGAAACTATCCTTAGGGTCTACTCCCCTTGGATTTAGCTAAGAGAGATCCTAGACGGAGAGAGTTGGGATCAATGTTATCAGAACCAAACCGAAATCGGTGGAACTGATCATTTTTGGTCCAAAACCGGTCCAAGCTGGAATAAGCCAGTTCGGTACCGATTGAGACAGTTCTGTAACGGAACCAGACAGTTCAATACTAAATTGGCCTATTCCACCAAACTGGCCGGTTCAAGACCAATTTTGTGCAATTTGTACCTTCCTAGGTTAGCGTAATAAAATTGCCTTCTTTTAATTTTTTTAATTTTTTCATTTGGTTGATCCATTTATATTTCTCCCCTAAGCCAACCTAATATTCACACCTATGGTCCTCAGCCTAATATTGAAGCCTATGGTCCTATCATTGCTATGCATTTCATGGCAATATTAAATTATTAAAATAAAAGTGACATTCTCCTTAATCTTTCATGTCACTTTTACTTAAATTTTTAATATTACCATAAAATGACTCAAGATGTTTGAGAGTGGTTCCAACCTCATTGGATTTCATATGGAGAAAGTAGAATTTTAGATTTCACTCAAAATCCAACAAACTTAACAAATTTTTAGGATATCAGGATTTCAAGGATTGCAACATTTCCATTGGATTTTGTCATGCATGAGGGTAAGGAACTAGTATTTAATAAAGAACACCAATCCCTCTACGTATTTTGATATTAGTGGCGTTGGTTGTCAAACTCCTCTATCATGACTCTACTAAAAATGTACCCATTACTCAAACAAAATCTTGACTAGACATTTTGCGCTTTTTCTATCTTATTTTAATACTTAGCGGGTTATATTGATGACAAATATCCCAATATAGGCAATGATTGCAGAGTTGGATGCTACTCATTCTTCAAATGTGGATGAGGAGGATGGTCAAGATGTTTACTTTAATGATGACATTGACAATTAGCACTTGTAGGCTGTAGTTGTAGTATTGTAGACTATAGTATCATATTATCATGTTATTTTGGAATATAACGGCCTTTTAGAGCCTGCTTCTTGATGTTTTTTGGTTCAACGATGTTTTGCACTAAGTGCTATTTTGGTTATATGCACTATTACTTGCTATACAAATGAGAACTTTTGCATATTTGTATATTAATGGCTTGGATTGATATGGATGCACATGAATATATATGTTTTTCTTTAAAATATGAATATTTTATGTGTTTTTGGTAAATCGTTTTTTTCTTCCCGGTTCCGACGGATTCCTGGTCCACAAGGTTTTTCAATTCAATCACCAGTTCAGTTCTAATAACATTGGTTGGGATTAGGTGAAAACCCCTTCTCTGACCTTTACCACCAAGGCTACACCTAGTGTGGTTGAGGATTTTTCCCAAATTAACTTAGGTGTGTAAGCTAGGTGGAAACATTTTTTTGGCACCATTGTCGGGGAAAAGTCCTCTTGTAAGTTGTACCTAGAATACGACTAACCTTATGATCTTGTGTTTTAGGTTTTTAGAGTTAGATTCCTGCTCAAGTGGTGACTCCACTCGATTCATTTCCTGCAAGAATTTATACTAGGAGAAATCCAAGTAGTTTGGTTAGCCCCACTCTTGAGCCTGAAAGGGTTTTTAGAGCAAGATTAAACAAGCTCTCTTCTCGTAGACTTCTTGCTAATCTTGGGCAGGAGGCTATTTCTGATATCCATTTGCTTTTCCAAGGACAAGTTGAACAAGGCATTATGAATAACTTGTTTAGTCCTTGTAACTTTGCTAACATCAATGGCTATTTGAATAACATTCTGGATAAAGCTATTGAGAAGTTGCCTTCATTTCAAGGTAATAATGCCATTAGTGCTAAAACTCTCATAAGGAATTTTAACTTATGCATCACTAAGTGCTGCAATAATGCTAACCATGAGGATGTTAAGATGAGACGTTTTGTGCTCTCCTTAGGATAGGATGCTCTAGATTGGTTCATTGAGCATCTTGCTGACTCTTTTGATTCCTTAGAATCAATTAATAATGACTTCAATGATAAATATGGAGATAAGAAGGAAGAAAGGCATTTTTTTTTGTGAAAGTTTATGAATCTACCCATCAGAAATCCTACTGCAATCATTGGTTTATCATCTCCTACTTGTTTTTACATTCAACAAGTTCTTTAATTATTTAAACAACGATGAAAACACTATTGCAGACTACAAATACGTCCATATCATGAACTAAAAATAGAACGAGACAAATACACAAGGGACATTATTATTTTTGGACAAACGTCCCCAAAAAACCCAATGCGGAAAAATCGATGCAGCATATAGAGGGTTTGTATTATTAAGCAAGTAGAATCTGAGTACAACAGGTTGCCTCTCATACTGGCTAAACTATTAGAGAAATCTTGGCAGCAAGAAATACATACGAGGGTTTACGTTGTTCTCCAAGTCACAACTAATCCACTGAATGGCTGACTCCGACAAGCACTGCGAAAATCCCAGCACAATCTGCTCTATGTGGGCCAACGTCCTGCCTCTGGGAGACTGCGTCACTTCTCTGCTGGGTCGATTTGCTCACAGGAGCTTCGACTTCAACCCTCCCAGCTCAGAACATCAAACTCCCAGAAAAATATGCAACTCCCAATGATTATCTCGCACTGCCATTGCAAGAACCCTCTTGGCCTGTGTCAGCTCTACGTGAGCCCCTTCTTGGGATGTGTAGGCCTCCTCACTACCTCTTTGATGCTATTATTGCCTCTTTGCCTAGTACTCATTACCTCAGAACTCCTTTCCGATCCAACTCTCTGCTACTGCCCCTCTCACTGCAACAAATCACTTCGATTTTCTCAACCTCGCCCTAGAAAAATCGAACTGATTGATCTCTCAAGTGTATCTCCAACTGACCCTTAAGCCTCCTCTTATACTTTTCCTGTTGATGAATCAACGACCGAGATTAAGTCCCTAAACAACAACTAAGATCAAAACGGACTTGATCCTCATCACTTAGAAGTTTCTCACCCATATTCTTATTAATACCCATTAATATTTTTATTTCCCCAAGTTTAGACTTAGGAACCCATTAAAAATATTAATTATTTTGATAACTACTCAGCCAGGTGGAATTTCTCTAAACGATTTCTGGGTCTTGGAGATCTCATGTTTTCTAGTGTCTCCATAAAATTTTGGAGCTAGAGAACATCTGATGCTACCCAAAATCAACATTCCCTCTTAGTGATGAATGTGCTATAGTAACACTTCTCAACAAATGTACTACATCGATCCACTACATTGGTTCTCTCTGCTACTGATTCTTGGCCTGATGCCCTTCATCCACTGCACTACTACTTCCTGTACTTCTTCCCATTACTCTACCACTGCTACTGCTACATTTGTACTACAACTCCCTCTAAAAATGCTGCATCATGCTGTCCATAGCACTGCCACTGCTAACTGCTGCACTGCAACTCAATTGCTGAGAAGTAAGAAAATTAAACTTCACCAAAAAACTGACATGTTGGTCAGTCTGGACTCTGTATGCATCGTGATGCTAAAGTTACCTTTACTGCTAATCTGTGCTGATCAGTGATGCTACTGTGCTGCTATTGTATCTGCTCTGTGCCTCCTACACTGCTGCAACACTCCATTGCACTGCTTTAGACTTTGGCACTGTAGCTCTGCCACTGTTGCTGCATCATCCCTCACACCAACTGACTCACATCATTCTGCCACTGTCGTTAAGGGCTCCCATAGCTGTATGTGATCCAAGAGTTTGGGCACCTCAAGGATCCTTCTCCCGTCATGTAGTCCTCTCGACTACAACTCCATGTCACCTCACCTCTTCTCTAGAGGTGCATGAGAACTCATGGTACAATCGTCATCCTTGCCTTCCATGTCAGCTTTCACTGGAGCAACCTTTGAGTCAGAAGCCTCCTCTTTGCCCTTCTTCTGGGAGCAATGAGTGGCGAAATGTCCAAGTTCCCCACACTTGAAGCATCTGCCTTGGGAATAGCCTTCTTCTTTCTCTTTTGTTGCCTTTGTTGTCTCGATGATGCAAGATTTGCATCCTCCTCCTCCTTCTTGACCCGGGCTCCTTTGCTGCTACTCCCTGCCTTGGTCAAGCTCCTTATCTCTTCTTGTCGAAGAGCTGCCCACATCTCCTCTTAATTTGGGAGAGTCACTCTGCCCAAGATACTTTGGACAAATGTCTCCTAGTCCTCGGTGACTGCATTTAGGGCAATCCTCAGCGACTGCATTTAGGGCAGCCTTGACCATGAACTCAGGATCTGGTGTAGACACCACAGAAGTCAATTGGTTGTGAATCCCTTGCAACTTGAGGAGGAAGGGATCGATTTCTTCTCCCTTCTGCATCTGGTACTGTCTCAACTGATTTTCTAATAGCATATTCCGTTGGACAAAAGTGCCCTGGTACAAGTGGTCAGCATTTCCCACATCTCCCTTGCTGTGTCATTCTCAACAATGTGTGGGACCACATGATCTTTGATCTCGTCTAGAATCATACGTTTAGCCTTTGCCTTGGCCTCCTCGTACTTCTTCAGCGGATCACTGTCGACTGGAACAACAACTACCTTCAAGGCATAGTCCTTGATGCGATTCTTGTTTAGGACTACCAGGATCCTAGCCTTCTAGATGACAAAATTGGATGCTCCATCCAATCTGTCCTGATCCCTTAATCCATTGACTACCATCTCTGCTCAACAAATATAGGACTAGTTGCCTTCTCCCTCTCCTGATATTAATCTAGCAAGACTCGGATTTGGATTTCTTCGACACTATAAATGTTCTAAGGAACAAGCTCCTCTAGACTCCATCTGAGTCCTGATTTCCTTTACGGAAATCCTTTGGCCAAATGTTGAATCACTAGTCTCCAATCCTCCTTTGCTGCTGCAACCCATATCTAGATTTCTTTGGCTAGAAATTTGTCAAGGCAATGACTCCCTCTACCTCAGCTTTGTCTCCATAGAAATTATTTTGCACCAATAGAAACAACGTCCCACCAGCTCCACTGATCAAATCTACATTTCTTCTCTAGCCCCGACCACTGACAAAATTGAGCGTTAAGTATTGGGGGTTTTCGTAGTGCATTATATTAGATATCATTTTTTTGGTTTCAACTGTGTTAAGTAAGTCATTCATCTATGACCATTTCCATGAGAGGTAGTCGTAACTGACTAATTTCTCATGATTTTTGAATAGTCCACTTAGCACTCATTGCATCGGGTGATGGTCACAGGGGTGAAGAAGTGGGATTGAAACTAGTGAAATGTGGAGAACGAATCACATATCATTAATCATCACTTCCGGGGCTTGCACCCGGTAACCAGGACTTCTCAGAAGGTCACCCATCCCAGAACTCCTCTGGCTCAAGCGCGCTTAACTGTGGAGTTTTTCCCACAATCAAGCCCACTTAGCTTGCTACCCCATTT
>APFE030850616.1:18738-42164 GCA_000404065.3 Pinus taeda
AACCTCCTTTACATTACACAAATGAACAATTCTTGGATGATACAAATGACAAAACCTCCTTTCTAATATAGGAGTCTAAGGAGTCACAATATAACCCAGCCGACCTAACAATAATAATATAAAGCCACAAAAATAACAATAGAGGGATTCTATGGGGCACAGGAGTAATAACAATATGGGGACAATAGGGGCACAACAATATTAATAAGGGATACAACTACAATAGTAATGGGGTAATCATTAGTATTATAGGGACATACAATGTGACATCAACTACATCGTCATGCTAGCCCTTGCAGTCTATCTAGAGGCACCTTCGATTTGTTTGGAGACCCATGAGGATACTTGTGTACCCCCACATTTCACTTGGAGCACCACAGGTTATTACAAGGGGCCAAGCCCTTGTGCACTGATTTTAAGAGTCATATTATTCATTGTGGCACCCATGGACCTCATTAGACCTCTTAGAGGGCCCTACAACATGCATAGATTATTATTTGACCTCTTGAGAGGCTTTCCTTTTCATTTATGAGCTAGTTTGGTGGGCTTGTCACCAAAAGTTGTATCATTAGAACATTATTTTATTTTGGGGCTTATGTAGGCCAAGGAGGCTAATTCGAACTCCTAAGTTGTGTATAAATACAAGTGAGATGAGCTCATTTTCTCATCATCACTTTCATTTTGATCATTTCTCTCTCTTGAGATTTTTGCAGGTTTTCTAGAGGATGAATTGGAGCTTTATGGATGAATTTTGATGTGTGGATATTGGTCTATCTTCTCTTGGAGCTTTTGTTTTGTCAATTGTGAATGGTTGGATATACCCTGTTACATGTAAGTACATGATTTTAATTTTATTCTTATTTTACTTTGTCATATACATTGAACTAGGATTTTCACTATTCTAGGTCTAATTGTTGCATGCATTTACTGCTTAAAATTGTGGAATTTGTCTCTGTTATAACATCTCTTAATGTATGGGCCATGAATGTGAGCGAAATCTCCTAGGGATAATTCTACCCAATAATTTGACCTTGGTAAGCCATTTCCTTTGTACATCGAAGTATAAAAGCTGCAAGGTTACTTCTCCTTGACTTAGAAGGCCAACAAAGTGACCTTGAGGCCTCCTTGACTGGGAACTAAGAAATCCTACTCATACTCAACATAGAGTCCATTCTCCCAAAGATTAAGGCACTCATCTACCAAGGGTGGTCACTAAAACTCATATCCTCTCACATCCTTCCAGGACTAGCCACATTGGGGTATCTAGGGCATCAATTTCCCGACAATCTAGCCATCAAATGAATTCGATCTCCTATGGTCTCCTGTGTTGGCCTTTCCTCTAGCTCTCCTCCAATTTCAAAGACATTCTGATGATGGATTTGGGAGAAAAGCAAAGCCCTAGCTCCGGGATCAAAACTTTCCCTGCCATCCCCAAGCCTAGTACCGCATAGGGTCAAAACAACATCTTTGAATGAAAATATTTTCTTTGATCCTTTTCCCACCTTGTCTAGGGTAAGAATATCATTGGTTGCCACATACTTTCCTCATACCCTAGATCAGGTCCACTTGGCCTCATGTGGTCCCACTCTTTTAAAAGATCATTCTTCAAGAACCAATCTGGGATACCAATTGCAACAAGGATTTTATGGATTGGGAAACTCATTCACAAGTCATATCCCATAAACCTAACCCTCAAATCCTCCCTTCCTTTCCCTAGAATACATATTACCTTGCTTAGAAAGCAAGCAAGCTCCATCCTTCAAGCTCTTCTGGGAAAGGGATTATTTGGGTCACTCATAACCATTCATTGGTGACTCCATGCATATCGGGTCTCCTCCCATCGGTGGAAGTCCGTAAATAGAAGGGAGCCTTAGCTAAGGTGATAGTGGGCTAAGTCTCCATTTGTTGCCCTTGGCCTAGCATTTTCCTTTAAAGGATCCCCTTTAGGCCCCCTGCTAATTTGAGTGGTAACATTCTGGCGTCGTTGTCGGGGACACGAAACGTGTGTTTTGTTCCCCATACGACATATTGACATATCATTCTTGGCGACTCCATTGGAAGAACGAAGCCCTAGTTCTTCCTTGAATTTTAAGGTCGATGCTTGTAGGGTGAAATCCTTAATTTCACCCTGGTGACTCCTACATATGTTTCATGTATACCTCAAGTAGGTTGTCATTCTTTTGTAAATTTCTTGCTTTGGACATTGCTAGCATCCCTAGACATCCTAATCATGTCGCGGGAAGGATGGTACATGGGGTGCCCGTGTTTGATGGTGTTCCACTCTCCGCAATTGATCACGTAGAAATATTTAATGCACATACTTCAAGAGAGAAGGTTTTCCACCAAGATGTCCTTATGTTGTTGTTCATGGGGTCGCTCGGTGGTCATAACTCATGGTTGCATGATCATGAACCTAGGAGCTTTTCATCTATTAAAGAGTTCGTTAAGGGCTTTCTTAGACATTTTCAAGTGCACCCTGCATTAAGTATCCAAGAGGAAGCTTTCATCGAGCATCATCAAGACATTAAAAATCTTGGTAACGAGGAAAAAGATGAGTCCTCCTTGGGTCCACATGATGAAAATGATGATATTGAGGACACATGTGTTGGGAAGGATGAATTTATGAAAAGTGAAATTGAGACCAACCCTAGGTTGCTCAAGGATATTACTCCCAATGAATCCTCTTTTGAAAACCTTGAGAGAGATAATCCCATTGCCCCTTGAAAGATGACATTGAACATTATTTCCGCATTGAAAAGGAGAAATAGGAAATTGTTGGTCCTCAATTTGATTGTGCTCCCATTAACGACACTGACAAGGAGGATGACATACCCATTGATACCCTTGGGAAGGAGAATCTTCATTTTCCTTTACCTAAAGAGGGGTAGTTGGAAGTGATCAATTTTCCTTTTAGGAGATACCCAATTTTTGATACTAAGGAAAGTGATAAGGCTCCCACTTCTCCTGAGTATGATTCTATGTTTAAATTACTTGAGCCTTTGGATTATGATTTTGGGAAAGTGCAACCTGTTGAATACAATATTTCTTTATCCCATTTTCCTATTAGTCATCAACTTGAGTCTTTGTCAAGTGATTCCCTCGACCTTGGTCATATGACGTCAAGTAACTATGAATCCTTCCCCCTTCCGAGTATAGTGTCAAGGAAAAGCCCTTCATTGATTATACTTTTCCTCCTTGGACGCACCCTCAGGGTTTTGATCACTCCATAGTCTCCCCTCTCCAGTGTAATCATCATATGCAACCTACTTGTGTTTCTCCATCTCGCCGACCTCCCTTTCCTACTAATCATAGCCCAATGAAGGCCATTAGCCATGATGTAAATAATAAGGATAATAGTGGAAGTGATATGCCAGAGGTTGCCATCCATCAAAAGTTCATGAGCTTGGTTATTGACATCTCTATATTTTGGTTGCAAGAGATGATCTCACGGACTAGATCACATCCTTTTCTCACCTCTTCTCACATAATCATCCATGTGTGGGCATCATATTTTCCCACCTCCTGCTCGCAGTATCCTCCATGTGTTTGTGTTTGCATTTGCTTTGGGGTATGCTACATGAGTAATTATATAGGCAGACATATTTATATTGACTTGATGATATGTTGGTTGCACTGGCTTTATGATTACACTTAATAAGAGCTTCATCATATGCATGTTAGAGTAGGATGCATTGCATGCTCATTTTCACATTAGAAATAACATCATATGTTATTTCTCATGGTAGATAGGTGCATATCTGCATAATTTATTTTATGTTGATTTTATGGCCTAACATATAGCATGTGCGATCATGAGACGCTGCAAAAGCATGCTTCCCGTGTTTTTCCATCTGTTATATGTGCAGGTGACAGGTCTATGGTAACCAAGAGATTGTTGGAGTTCTCATGACCTCCCGTTCGAGTAGCTTCACCTACTTCTTCAAGAGGTCCTAGTTGGAGCCAGATGTTACCCACCATTTTCTCCAAGATGGTCCTCAACCAGAAGCTAGTAGCCCCTTGTAGCCACCAACTAGCTCATTATGCCATTTCTCCGCCCCCTGAGCAAACCATGTGGTCCCTCACCCATCTGCCATGATCGTATGTTTCAAGATGGGCCTCCCGAACCTAAAGGTATGCCTTGTAATTTGGAAAATGAGCATTGTAGTTCGCTTATCAAGGACACTTCTGGGAATGGATTAATGGGGGGATTTGGCAGAAAGAATAGGCTAGGTCTGTGCTCTTGTCTGCTAAACCCATTTTAGGTATTAACCTTGGATTCTAGTCCCATGGGATCTATTTTACTGACCATTTGGCTCTAGGGATGGTATTTCATGGGAAACCCCGATTTTGATTGCGTTGTCTCGCTCCCTTATCTGCTTATATTACCCTCTTTCCATTCATTATTACACCATTCATGATTTCTCCCACCTGGGTCCACATTCCTCCCACGTAGGGTTAGCATGCCCCTTCCCCTTGCCCACACCTTGGGTCATGGCCTGGAATGAAGCCCGGAGGTTGATGCAACTAAAAAGAAAGATAAAATCATATATGGCCACATTCAACATGAAAATGTACCACAAAATGAAAAAGATCGTCGGGACAAACACATTTAGCACGTTGGCAAAAGCCAATACATGAGCTCTACCCCATCATCATGGCCATCACCCTAGTTCCTACAAGTTCTATGAACCTCCTTCATGATATAGGAACCCATTATTGCTTCAACCCCTAGTGGGCAATGGACCGCCCCACCTTAAAAGGGGAATTCACTGCTATATCTTATACATCATGCTCTAACCCCTTGAGACTCGAGCAGTTAAATAAAGAAAAGGAAAAAGGCATATAAAGAAGAGTGGAAAAATCAAGGCCGCGACACCTCATGTACCACAATTACTCCCTCCTACACATTATAAACCCAAGTGTGGGCTTCCCTCTTATTAGTTACCCTTGCACCCAAGTATGTGACCCATGGCTTCCCCTTCTCATTCCCTACTTCATTCACCTATCTGTCACATACCCACTTTCTAGACAATAACATCCCCCAAGCATTAGGCACATCAATCACCATAATATCCATGGTGATTGTAATATCAGGAAGTACTACCAAGTGGACTTGAGGATCCTTTATCAAACCACAAACTTCGATAATTTTTTAATCCATAGCACAAATGTTGGGGTAAGGTCTAGAAATCCTCAAGTTCAATTGATCCATGACCTTCTTAGTCATGACACAAGATGATGCCCCAGAGTCCAACATACAATTTTGCAAAAGAAAACAATTGACCAACATAGTGATGAAAAAGGGTTGGTGGTCTCTGTTATCTCTACACATATCACTACTTTGCAAAGTGATAGGGGCATCCTCATATCTATGCTTAGATAAATTTGACATTTCTTTCCCATGAGGTGCGTCAATAACTTTCAACAACTTATATCTCTGGGAGGGAATCTTCATGATTTCAGTCATAGGTACTAAAATCTTTGCATTACTTATCCATCTTCCCAAGTCAATATTTAAACCAGATGTAGGTGGAGTGAAAGTTTTATGGGCATTTTGATTTCTTTCCATATTTCTTGCCCTTTCTCTCTCTTTGGCCATTTCTAACATTTGCTTTGATGTAGGCTTTTCTCCATATAATTCAGTGATCCTATCAATCTCTTCAAAGTTATTCACACTATGGGAGGATGGAGACTTCTAATTTATCTTTTGGCTATTCTCCACAACTCCCATCCAATTATCCATGGACAAATGATGCTCTTTGCCAACCACATTGATTTGCTCACTTGTCCTAGCCATCCCTCCTAAAATCATCATGGCATAAGGACAAGTGTCTTCATCATGCATTTCATCACAGGGTCTACAATATGGGATTGGATCATCAACTAAATTGGTAGGCTCAATTGGATTTGGTGGCCTATGCTCATTAGGAGGTCCCTTCTTTTGCCATATATCATTTCCTCGATTTTGGAATTCCCAGCTTGATTCGTCTCCATGGCCACCAATCTATTTTGGATGGCATTCATTTGATTAGCTTCCATAGTCTTAATAAGTTGAGTTAACTCTTTATTAGGATCATGTGCACTTTCTTCTGTTGCCTTCCCCTTGTAATACTCACTTGATGACAAGGTCCCAAGATACCTAGGCCTGTTACATGATTCAAACTCATCATACTAGCATCACTTTACATCATCCCCATAGGAATTGTGGAATTTGGGTACAATAGAAAATGATAAGAAGAATAAGTAGAGTTTAAAAACTCTGGTTTTGATGGTACACGCATCCTTTGGTACATCCTTGGGCATGAAGTCTTCAGATAATCTTCAGGTGCCACTCCAATGGTCAACATGTCCCAACCCCTGGTGGGTAATGAAATGCCCCACCTTAAAAGGGGTACCTACTGCTATATACCACACATCATGCTCTCATCCCCTGGAGCCCCGAGCAATTATGAAGAAAAATCAATAAAAAGAAAAAGGCATATGAAGAAGGGTGGAAAAAAAAAGGCCAGGAAAACTTATGTACCACAACTTCTCCCTCCTACACTCATATACCCAAGAGTCGGCTTTCCTCATTATAGATACCCCTTTGTCCCATAGCATGTGGCCTGGATTCTTCCCTTGACCCCACTCCCTTCCATTATTACATCACTTGACACCTTCCATTTGATGGATGTACCATGGACATGTCACCCACTTTAAAGGTTGAAATCACCTAATAGGGTTCTTGGTTAACCCCTTTATTGAGCTTGGAGACACTTGTACATGCCAAAGCTTGTTAGCTTTTGGTAGCATCGGATGTGCTCTAGCCATGAAAATTGGTGGAGAAGCTAAGGCACATGAGTCTTGGTCTAGGCTCGAAACGTTGACTAATGAAAAGATGAACACTGTGGAATATCCGAATTCAGCCTCTCAGAAACCACTCCACAGAAATCTCCAAACTAATAACCTAGAAACTATTTGGTGAAATTCCACTCAGATTGTATTTTATTAAAATAATTAATATTTTTAATGGGGTTCCTAAGTCTAAACTTAGGAAAATTAAAGTATTAATAGGTATTAATCAAAATGTGGGTGATAATGTTCTAGAAAGCGGATCAAGTCAAATTTTAATCTTAGCTGTTGATTAGAGACTTAATCTCGACCGTTGAAGTCTCAACGAGAAAAGTATAAGGAGGCTTGGGGTTCATTCAGACACACACGGAGAGAATGAATTGATCTAGAGTTCGATTTCTAGAGCTAGGAAGCTGAGAAATTCGAACTAAGTGATCATTATGCAGCAGACGAGCAGGGATAGTTCGAGAATACTGAGCAGAAAGGCAGAGATCCATCAGCGGATGCAGCGCAACACCTAGAGGGACTGACGTTGGGCCAGTCTGGGCCCACGCTGTCTTGACGCAGAAGCATAAGGGCCAGCGTAGAAGTGATGCTGCCCTCATGCAAAAATCCAGAACTGCTGGAACAACCGAGAGAGGTTGACGCAGAAGCTCCAGGAGGCAGAAGAGACAGCGTAGGGCTGATGCAGAGCTTGTAAGGTTGATGCAGGGCCAGCGCAGAGATAGGCAGGGCTAGCCGGTTCTGCTGCCGGATCAGCCGGAAACTACCGGGTGAAGTGAGGTAATCTCACTCAGTTTTTTGCCATTATATTTTTTCTATGTAATTGGATTGCTGGGAGGGCATCCAACATTGTATTCAGAACTACTACTTAATAATATAAAACCCTCAGAGTTGCTGCACCGGTTTTCCCGCATTGGGTTTTTCCGGGGACTATTTTATCCAAAAATAATGGTGTCCTATGTATCTTGTTCTTTGCTCAGTTTCTTGTTTCATGTAATCAAATTAAATTGGTGTAGGTTGCAGAAGTAATTTACTTCAGTGTTTTTCAGAGAATAACTTGATAATGTATATTAAAATCTAGTAGAAATAAATTCAGTTTTGCTGCAGTATGGGTTCCTTGAGTGTAGGAATTTTCACAAAGCCCACTATGGAAGGGCATGCCACCATGAAGTGCCTAATTGATTCCATGATTTGTAAACTCTTTTAATTGATTATTCTGATGATTTGTTGTATTGGAGGGCAAGGGGATGCATTGTATCTTATGCAGGATTGCAGGTGGGTTTCCATTTGGGGGCTTGGTCTCCCTATCCAGGGTCCTAGCCCTCCAGAGGGCACAAGGGCACTTGTAGGGTGAGTGTTGAGAGCCATGGGCCTCCAACATAGTAAACATTACTTCATGGATCCCCAACACCGATCATTGATTGCTCATGTTCCACCTTTTAGATGAGGATGATGCACTTGTTTCACTATGACCAACCGACTCACACTTGGAACATACACTTGGAAGATGTTCCAGGGTCCAGAGGATGTCTCCCGCTATAGAGGGAGGGATTATGTTGTCATCCTAGCCATTACAAATGGTCTACAGGCATTTTTGATCCACTTGGATACCCACGAGTATGTCCTTGTGCCCCCACACCCACTTGGGAGCACCACAGGTTCTTGCTTGGAAAACAAGGGGCCAACCCCTTGTCCACTATGTTTGGAGTCCATTTTCACATCATGGCACCCCTTAGACTTCATTAGGCCTCCTCAAAGGCCCAATGACTCACTATATTGATCATTCTGCCCTCTTGAGAGGCTTATTCTTATGTTATTGAGCTATCTTGGTGGGCTTGTCACCAAGGAGTGTTATTATCGTACATTATTTTATTATTTGGTGTTTAATTAGCCCAAATTAGCTAAATGGAATTCATTAGAGATTGTATAAATAGATGAGAGGTAATTCATTCTCTCATCATCACTTGGATTGGATTAGTATCTCTTATGAGATTTTTGCACTTTTTATTGGGATGAGTTTTTGGAGCTTTCCTTGATGCACTATGATTTTTGGGTTTTAGTATTGTCTTTGGAGCTTCTCTACTATGAATTTGATAAATGGATATACTCTCTCTCTCATGTAAGTCAAAATTTTGATGTTATTCTTGTTATCTTACTGGTTAACTGCATGTATGTTGTTATCTTTATCCTTGTATGGGTTAAATGTAATGCAAAAAAAATTTGGGACCTTGAATAAGTGATTAAATGCATGTGTTGACCTTTGAGGGATTGGGCAAATGTTCCTAAAGGCACCTCTCAAGTTAAAGACTTTGAAACTTTGTATCCTTCACAAATTTGAAGTATAAATCTCTATTGATTTAGTTGCTTCCCTTGGAGAGGCTAGCATAGATCAATTACAGCTCAGCTCACAAAAATTCATGATCTTTGTGTATCTTGACTCCACTAAGCCCAAGCAACAAGGCATTGATCCTCGTACCCTTTGGTGGTCAAATTTACTCCTCTTTTCTTCACTTTCCCAATTTCTAGGCCTAAACCTAGAGGGTCACCTAGGGCATCAAGAGAAATATTTTATAGCCATCCAAACACCTTGAACATTGGTCCACAACTATGTTGGGGTCTGCTCAAGGGGTCCTCCAAATTTCAAGCATTTCTGATGGTGGAATCCCAAGATATTGCAAGCCCTAGCTCGAGGATCATTTCTCTCGCTAGGCTGATTTGGGTTAGTGTCCTCATTTGGATCATTGCATTCAAATTTCAAAAGAAAATTAGTCCTTTGATCCTATTCTCTTCCCTAATTAGGTCAAGCCCCTCTTTGAGTGATCAATTCCATACCTTGACCTAGTGTGGGTCCACTTGGCTTCTTTGTGGTCCCACAAATCTACAACTCAAATTCCACAAGGATTACTTGGAAGCCATTCCTTCATTGGGATCCTTGAGTCTGGGAACCTTCTTGTCAAAGCATATTCCTTAAACCTAAACTCAAGAATCCCCTTAGCCCTCTCCCTAGAGAGCCCATCACCTTGCTTCTCAAGCAAGTGAGCCATTTATTTGAGCATCTCTCGTGAATAGGCTTTTGGAATCACCCCTTTGTCCTTTCACTGATCTATTCATCCTTGTACTGGTTTTCCTCCCATCAGTGAAAGTCTGTAAAGAGCAGGGAGCCGTAGCTAAGGTGATAGTGGGCTATCACTCCATTGTTGCCCCTTGACCTAATAGTTTCTCTATAGGATCCTCTCCTAGGACCCTTGCTACTTTGAGCGGTAACAAAGCCCAAAGGAAGGAGGCTATGGCCTAATTAACGATACCTCCCATGGTGCTCTAACCACCTAGGGACCTCCATTCCTAAAAGGGATTGCCCGCAAGAGAACTACAAGGTCACATATGTTAACTGTGAATGAGGGTCTACAGTCCTCAAATTGTTTGAAGAATAGTGGTCCTATCTTCTTACAACCAAGATTTTGCTTGGAGGTGAATTTTTAGAGATGCACTTCTAACCTAGAATGAAGATGCAATATGTGAGTGATTTCTCCAATGAGATTATATAAATGTGTTAAGTGCTTCAATACAATTAAATAAGTTGTAATTAAAATGCTCATAATGAAATTCAACACAAGATGACAGGAGCAAGTAAATGAAGCACTTAGAGAACAAGTAAGAGATTATCTCAATTAAGCAAGATAAATAATACCAATGAAACACAATTAGCAATTCCAATTTCTCCAAGAGCTTATCAATTTGACAATAAGATCTCATTCAATTCTTCTTATAGTAATGTGATTTAATAATTAGGCACAAGAAAAAAGTCCTATAGCACTTATCACTTATGATAAATCAATGAAACACATTAGATGATCTCAAATACAATATTGACAAGCTCTATAAGAGATTGCTAACAGTGATTTTTAGTACAAATACACATATGAGATGCAAAGATGCAATATGCTAAATGAAACTAACACTTTAAGACTTTGAAATGAGAAAGATCCTTCAATGCCAATGCAATGTGGTGCAACGATGCAAGAAGGTAAGAGATGCAAATGAAGGCTATTATCAAGACACCAATGCAACTTCACTGTTATAGATCAGCCCATAAATTGCATAATAGAAGTCCTTAAGTCCACTTGAAAACAATCACTATTTCAATGGCAAAACTGTAACTAATTATGGAGTGACTTTTAGGCCTATGAGGCTTATTAGATTTAAGTCCTAAGAACTTACTTCAAATCCAATCAGGCCTCTTTTAAAATGATATCTGTCCAATGTTTCAATTACAAAGAAGATAAAGCAGTGATGAATTTACTCTCAAGTTATTAGTGAACCACTTTAAGATTTTGAGGTTAAATAGATTAGTTTTAGGACTTCTTCTTTAATAATTATGTGCCACCACTTATGTCACTGTTATTAATACTTCACGTCTGATTTAAATGTTAACAGTGAGGAGAGAAGGATAGGATAAGAGATGCAAATCCTTAGAGATGAAGCTTCATGACACCCAAGAAAGAGATCACTCCTCCAATGCCTGCACCCACAAGTGATTAGCTTGAAACACAAGGAGCATACCTCTTAGATCACTGCAACCACAATTTATTAGCCCAAATACATATGCAAATAATGGGTCAGGACTCAGACTTGTACGACACTAGATAACAAGACTAGGTCTTGGAAATTTTGATATCTTGGCCTTGTGACCCTTCAAGAAGACCTGCAACACCAATGGATCAGCGTCAAAAAAATTATATGTGACAGATCTATCCCTCCAAAAGGCTGTGGCTAGGCATAGGATGCCCAATGAGGCTTGTGGCCTAGTGGGAAAGAGGATTTAGGCCTCATGGCTAGGGCTTTTAGCCTTCCTTATGCTAGCAGCTAGGCCTTCAAGGGGTTGGATGATGAGGCAAGTGAAATTTAAGCCCTTGAAATCCTTCTTTGATGGATAATGAGCCTGCAAAACCAATATTAGTTCACAACTTGACAAAATACAATGAGAAGCCCTTCAAAACCTTGCCTAAAAATTTCTTTAGGCCCACAAAACAAATTATTAGCCCTTGAAATCACTTGAAAAATGAATTTAGGCCCTTCTAGGGCTGCAGCTAAGTCTCCGAAGCCTAATTAGGCTTGTGGCTTTCTTGTGGAGGCTGAAAGGGGCTGCAGCTAGTGCTTTTATCCCTCAAATCTCTGCGGCTAGGCCTCAAATGGCCTCAAACCCTTGTGGTTAGGCCAAACCGACCTCAAAATGTTGAGAAAATGCCCATAAATGACTTTGACCTTGAGAAATCACCTGCAAAACCACTTTGGATGAGAAAGATGTATGAAAACCCTAGTTGTAGCAGCATAAAAGCCCTCTAGGTCTAGCAGCTTCCTCTTCAAGGCACATTGCAAAAATAACACTGAAGCTTGTAGCTTGAGGGTTCGAGACCCAAACACACCCTTCTTGGCTGAGTGACTTCTTCCTTCAGGCTGGATGACTCCTTCTAAGGCTGAAAACTCCCTCAAACCCTAGCCGTCTAGGCTAGGTGAGGCCTAGGATCTTGACACTTGAGCTTCTCTTTGAAAATTTGATCTTTTGGCACCTGTAAGCTAAATAAATGGAGCCCAAGACATAAGATTTAGATAATTACAAAATAAAATCCCAAAAATGCTATTTACAAATGAGAAAAGTAATATACAAGGGTTAAAAATATTTTACAAATAATCAACAAGAAAATATTAGCTCAAATTAGCAAATAATTCATTTATAGCCCAAGTAGATTTTGAAAATAAGTGATAGAAATAATTTGTATCTTAATGTACCAATCCAAACCCTGCACATAGATCATTAGATAAGCTTAGAGTCCAAACAAGGTGTAGTCACCTCAAAGTCCATGAACTTGGGCTTTCCCTAAGGGCTGAATCACCTGAAAATATCTCTATTCACTTGAAAGATTATTAGCTTCATAGGGGTTTGATTCACACAAATAGGCTAGAGATCTAGAGATACCTGCTAGATCTACCAGCTTCTAAGTGTTTACTCTAGCCCAAAACCTAAAGCAAGATACATGTGCTAATAGCTAGGCTAACCACTGCTATGAAACAATAATCTTCAATAATAGCATAAAATTAGGGCATTAAACCCATTCAACACATCCCATTAATCATTAAGCAAGAGACACCTTGAATTGAAACCCAAAGGCTTTTTATTAATGCATAAATTCCATTAGAGCTTAGCTCAGTACAAAATATTTTCAACATAGTTGAAGTTGTAATGAGCTTGAGAGCTTCCTTATATAGAAAAAATTATAGGGAATAACCCCTCCAAGTGGAAATAACGACTAGTTGCATTGATCCATGGCTTGATCCTGGAAAAAAAAATTTGATCCCTTGATTCGCTGGCACAAACCTCCAAAAAAATTCGACCTTCCTTGTTAACTGTGCTGGAGGGGTCAAAGGACCTCCAAAAAATAGATTTTTTGTTACTTGTGCAAAATAATTATTTTCTTGGCCAAAAAATTCAATTTGCTAGAGAAAATAATTTTCTAGGTCCAACGAATTTTTGGACTAGGTCCTTCTACCATGGAAATGAGACATTTTATCTTTGACTTGAATTTTTCTTTTGAAACTAGCCTCAAATATTTTTCGATGAATTTTCCACTTGGAGGGTAATTAATTTTCCCTTCATTTTATTTTTTTGGATAATTTCTAGCTAGTATTCATTTTATTTTTGTTAGAAATTAAAATTAAAAAGACTCAAACAGGGATTAATTATTTTTCCACCCTCCAAGTGTGTCTAAAAATATTTTGGTGAATGTTGTTCTAATTATGAGGAACATTCACCAAAAATATTTCTAAACACACTTTTACATTAAAATATTACAATTAATTCAACCCTTAAAAGGGGAAATACACATAGACATAGACTCTTAAGACTCGACCAAATTATGTGACAAGACACATGATCTAGTATGAAAAATACATAGACTCGATAAACACTAGTACTCACCTAAGACCTTGTCAATGAGCTTCACCCTATCTTTGCAGTATATCTGGGAAAAAAAATCTGCCAATTATCGTGTTTACAAACACGGATAATTTGGTGAGGTTAAAAATCTCCCTAGAGTGAAACCCTTTGAGAAGAACCATAGGCTTACCTAGGTGTTGTTACATGGCTTAATATTCATACTAGAATCATTTTTACAATACAAAAGTAGAATTTGGGACTACAATGATGACATTGACTGAAAAAAATTGTCTGTTGCTTTATACCTTGCTCCTTGGATTGTTGACATGTACATGGTCAACAAGTTTAATAATAAAATAAAAGGTGGTAAGTCCATGTTATTTTGGAGGAGGAAAACGTTATAAAAGAAAGAGAAAACTTGAGGAAAAACGTATGTGAGATTTGATTTGTGCATATACTTGGAGCTCAAGTAGCTTATTGAGCGAGGGGAAACCCTTGTACAGTGCCTAGCTTTAGTGTTGAAATGATAAATTATAGTGGTGGCAATTAGCTTTGGTGGTGGAATATCCATCCTAGCTAGTCTAGGAAATTCTCATCTTCAGGAAAGGGCTAGATTTCTTATTCAGGGAAGCCAAATTATTATCTTTAGGGGGATGCCATATTGCATATTCAAGGAGGTCGAGTTATCATCTATAGAAGGAGGCTGAATTGCTAACTCAGGGAGGTCGAATTTCATCTACAGAAGGAGGCTGAATTGCTAATTTCATCTTTGAGAGGAGGACAAATTGATATCTTCATGTGTAGCCAAATTGTCAATTCCCGGAATTGCTATTTACAGAAGCTGAGTTACTATTTCCAGAGGAGGCCACATTGATAAATTTAGAGGGTTGAATTTCTATTTCTCAGTGGAGGCCAAATTGCTTCTTTCAGGAGGGATGAATTGACATTACCAGAAGGGCTGAATTTCTCATTCTTCAGAGGGCCGAAATTATCATTTTCGAGGAGGCCAAATTGCTTCTTCTAGGTGGGCCAAATTGATGTTGAGGGATCAAGTTGACGGGAGCAAATGAAATTTCTAAGAAAATATCTAGCCTAGTATTTTTGGATTAAATTGATGTAATTTCCTTTCAAAATTATAAATAAAATAGCTGGAGTTTGTAGTAAAATTATTTACAAGCTTTGGTTGAATTTCTCAGCAAAATTCATGATGTATTTTTCTGAAGAAAACCCATAGTAAAAATTCTGGGAATTTAGATAAATTAATTAAAGTTGTATTACATGTTTCCATCGTTCTTCTTAACCAACACAATTGAGGAAGCGAATGGACTAGAACTAGGTATGATATGCCTCATCTCCAACAACTCCCTGACCGACTTGTTTATTTCATCCTTGAAATTTTTAGGTGCTTGTATGGAGTAGTTATGATTGGTTTAGCCCCCTTTTCTAACTCAATTTTGTGCTCAAATCCCTTGCTAGGAGGTCTCCCTAGTGGAATATCCCTGAATACCTTGTTGTGTTTGCCCAATAATCATTAAATATCTACTTGATAATGTTGATTGTTGTCTGAAGGTTTATGTAATGTAACCAGACACTTTAGTTCCCAAGACATGTCGTCATGCTTGAATATGATCTCCATCCATTTGGCTATAACAATCCTAGGGGCACCTTTTGAAATGCCCCTTAGAACTATATTTTTACCATCCACTCTAGTGAACTCCATCTCCATTGTCATGTAATCATTTGAGTCTTTTCCTATAAAAATAAGCCACTGAAAAACCAAAATAATATTGGTGCCTGCTAACTTTACCACATAGAAATTGTTGGTCACAGTGTAGTTAACCATCTTCAACACCAACCGTGGAACCGTTTTTTGCATATCATACCATACCCTTATGCCACCTCAAAATTGAATCCCTTAAAGTCTTCCTCTCTTGGCTACCCAAGCCAAGTCAATAAAATTGTGGGTTGACCCACAATCAATCAAGACAATGACATGTTGTCCCTGTACTACTCCTTTTACCCTGAAAGTGTAATACCTAAGGACGCATGATAGAGTGGCTATAGTTCCACTCTTAGTCTCCATATGGGGCTACTCGACATCTGTATTACTATTCTCATCATCCCAAACCTATCTTTCCCTGTCCTTAGGTTTCATCAAAGTAGAATGTACTCATAGGTTAGGGGGAAAACCAACTTTGATATGACTCTAATGCCCCTTGCTCAAATTTTCCAAATCGACTAGAATTTTTTTAAAATTGCTCTTTCATGCACTTTGACAAACACTTTGCATGCAAATATTTCTTCAAACATTTTGTATGTGGATAAAAAGAAGCATTTACAGTAGAGACATATCTTCAAACATTTTGCATGCAGTTAAATATGAAATTTGTTACCCACCACCCATGGGTAGTATCCATAGGAGAATTTTTTTCTCGAAGATGGTCCTCAGCTGATAGCCAACAGTCCTTTGTAGTGACCAAATATCCCGATGTGCGACTATCTCCATATGCTCCCTTTCCGATCTGTTATGATCGTATGTTTGAAGGTGGGCCTTGCAACCCTAAAGGTATGGATTTTCATTGTGTAGTTGGGTATTTTTGTTTACTTTTGGGCATGTATTAATGGGGGGATTCGACAAAAAGAGTGGGCTTGGTTTGTACTCTTGTCTCCTTTGTACAATTTGATGGTTAACATTGTATCCTAGTCCTGTGGGATCTCCTTTATTGGCTACTGGCTTTAGGGGTGGCATTACATGGGAAACCCCGATTTTGGTTGTATGGTCTTGCTACCTGACACCATATACATCACTTTCCTCTGCTCATAATAACCCCATTCACCATATTTCCCATTCGGGGCCACATTTGTCCATTGGGTCCACAAGGACTCCCCTTGTCCACACTTTGGATCCGGCCTGGAATGATACTCTAGAGGCTGATGTAGCTCAAAAGAAAAGAAAAAGCATAATTTGGCCACTCTCAATAGGGAATGTACCATAAAATGCAAAATATGGCCGAGACATACAGTTTTAGCACATGGGAAAAATCCAAACATGAGCTCTACCCCTATCATTATGGCCATCGCCCTGGTTCTGAGGGTCACTCATATCAACCCCTTTCATCATTAAGGAAACCATGATTGTCCTAACCCTTGGTGGGTGATGAAATGCCCCACCTTAAGGGGTATTCTCTACTATATCTTACACATCATGCTCTCATCCCCTGGAGTCCCAAGAAGTTACAAAAGAAATATCTATAAAAGGAAAAAGGCATATGAAGAAGGGTGGAAAAACAGTGGTCAGGGTAACTCATGTATCGTGATTTCTCCCTCCTACATTCATATACCCAAGTGTGGGCTTCCCTTATTTTAGCTATGCTTGTAGTGTGGTATGTGGATTGGAGCCTTCCCCTAATGCCCTACTCCATTCCATCATTATTTCACATACCACCTGCCATTTGATCGGTATACCATGGACATGTCACCCCCTTAGAGGCCGAAACCACATAATAGGGTCCTTGGTTAACCTCTTCTTGAACTTGGAGACACTTGTACGTTCTGAAGCCCATTATGGAAGGGCATGCCACTATGAAGTGTCCGTTGGTTCCATGATTTGTAAATTTATTTACTCAATTGCATTAATATTTTGTTGTACTGGAAGGCAAGGGGACACATTGGATCTTATACAATATTGCAGGTGGGTCTTCATTTGGGGTTTGGTCTACCTATACAGGGTCCAAGCCCTCCAGAGGGTCATATTGGCATTTGTAAGGTAAGTGTCGAGAGCCACGGTCTCCACCATACTAGAGAGAAGATTGCCACTCCATTGGATCCTTCAACTTCACGCATGACTTGCTTGTGTTCCACTTATTGGACAATGATGATGCACCTAGACCACCTTGCCTAACTGACTTCACTCTTGCACCACACACTTGGCAGCTGATCTAGGGCCTAGACGAGGATGTGTCTCGTGATGGGAGACTATGAGAGGGCTTGCATCGTTCTTTCGACACTTATAGATGGGATATAAGATTGTTCAATCCATTTGAAGACCCATGAGGATGTTTTGTGCCCCCATAGCCACTTGGGAACACCACAGGTTGTTTGCTTGGATATCAAGGGCCAACCCCATTTATCCCTGTTTGGAGCTCATTCATTCATTTTGGCACACATTCGACTCTGCTAGGCCTCCTCAATGGCCCTTCGATCTCTTGTATCTATTATTTTTCCCCCTTGGGAGGCTTATTTTGTATTATGGAGCTATCTTGGTGGGCTTGTCACCAAGTAATGTTATTTTTGTGCATTGTTTTATTAGTTGGGGCATTATTAGGCCTTATTAGGAAAATTGAACCCCTTAGGGAGGATCAGTGTTTTAAAAAATGGAACCGGTGATCGGACCGGTCCACCTAATGAACCAGTTTACCGATCGGAACTGGTCTAATCAGGACTGGTTTGGTCTAAACGAACCGGTTTTAAAAAAAATACATTAAATAACTAATTTTTAATGAAACAAAATTATTTTTAAGATGTAAAACCATGATTCCAAGCCAATAGAGACAAAATATGCAAAGTTTGCTCATTTATATACCATGTAAAGGTGAATATATCAAACTGGCATCGAGTGCAATACATATCATCGACAGAATAGCAAAATACATAAGCAATGAGGCTCTAAATGGCCTATAAAGTCTAGAAACAATGCTACAAGCTATGAGTTAGGCCATTGGCCTACTACAAGTCTATAGTGTACACATGATCAATCATCAAGTTCATCACCACTACTAGCCACAGAATCATCAAGTCCATCACCACTACTAGTAAATTTTCAGGTCATTTCCTTTGTCCCAAGGCTTCCTAAGCACTAGATTTCCCCTGCTTCTTCCTTACTGTCTTACCCTATAATAGATTAGTCTTTTTCCAATAACACCAATATATGGATCATGATCTGAAACGTCAAGGATTAAAGAGTATAGTATCCCAAGGGGATTTTTGCCCTTAGGGTTTCTATTTTGGTTAGGGTGTCCATTAAATCAGAAAAGACTATACATAGTAGTGCACATTCATCTTTTTAATTTTCATCAAACAATGGGCATTCATCTATGTAATGCATGAATATAAAATATCTTCAACAGTAATATAATTCTTCAACAAAGCTTCAATAAATTAGGGCTAACTACCTAATGAACAGTAGATTCCTCCAACCATTAATCCACAGTATAGTTCTGATTATAATTTCAAGATTTAGTAGACCAATATTCCAACTGTAATTCACACTAGCACTACCCAATACTACTGTTACTCTACTAATTAACTCACTGCGTACTGTGCTGCGACCAATTTGTTTTCTGTTTGTGGCAGACCCTTCCTTAATTGCCTTTTTCCCTACTGTGAAGTAATGCTTCAACCTCTGGTTATGTTGGCTTATTGTTGTAGGAGAGTTGTTGTGCTACCTTGCTTGCACAATCCGAGCCTGCAGAGGTTTCTTTATTTTCCAAGATGTATATGGACCAGAATTAGATGGCTGCGGTCTTCAGAGAGATGTTAATTGGTAGACTATTTCCTTAATAGCCTCAGGATTGAATTAGAGTGATGCTGCAGAAGATTCTTATTCCCCCCAAAACCCGTAAAACACAGTCAAGACTCAGCAATACGCTTTTTTTAGTTGACAGTGGGCGTGCCTAAAACCGACCGGTTTAGGACGGAACTAGCCGGTTTTCACCGGTTAGGGCAAAAAAAAGGAGAAATGGGCAATCAAACCGGGTTTTTTGGCTGGTTTCGATCGGTGGGCTTGCTAACCAGCCGGTTAGACCGGTAACCGGTTAGCAAGACAAGTTTTTAAAACTATGGGGAGGATATATATTGATGTGATGATCATTTCATTCGATCATCACTTGGTTTTGGATTGGTATCTCTTCTTGAGAATTTTGATAGCCTTATTGATGGACGAATTGGAAGTTTAATGCATTTTGATGTTTGGAAAGACTTATCTTATATCTTGGAGCTTCGATTTTTGTCTATATTGGTGATTGGAAAACTTTGCTATACTAGTAAGTGACTTCTACATGGTTTCTTTCTCATGTTTTGCACTTATATAATGTATGGAAATTTTTCACTCATGAAGCTAGTGTAGTTGCCTTAATGAAATGCAAATTTGTTTTATATTGTCTTTGTGAGGGCTTTTTCATATGTTTATGCAAAGTTTAGTGAATGAATGTCCTAGGGGTATATGATTACTCATAATTGCCTTGATAAGTCATTAGTTGCAGCATCAAAGAAGCATAAATTTCCCTAGTAACCTAGTAGCTTCTTCTAGGGCCATGCGAAGTTTTCGGGGAACTCCTTGATTGGGTATAAGCATCTCCAAATTGTGATAATTCCTAAGCAGGAATTCCTACTGCAATAACTGATGATATTTCTCCTATTTGTTAAATTCCTTCAAACAAATTACTTGTAGTTTCCTACGGAAAATATCGAAATACATTCACTGTAGCCTTCACTTAATTAAATATTATGTGGAAACAAAAGACTGAGCAAGAAAGAAAATACAACACGAATGCCACCATAATTTTTGGAGAAATGTCCCCGGAAATACCTAAAGTGGGAAAACTGGTGCAGCAGATCTGAGGGTTTATTATTATTAAGCGGTAGCAAATTCTAAATAAGTCTTTGAGTACCTCTCGGGTTATTCAGTTACAGAGAGAGAAATATTGGTAGAAAGATTTGTGAGATTACCTTACACAATCACTGAGAAAATTCTCGGTTGATCCGGTTATTGGATGAGGTGCCTCTGGTAGGCCCTGCGCTGCCTCTGTGCAGTGCTCACGCAATCCCTGCGTCAATCCCTCTAGGCACTGCGTCAGCTAGCCAACTGATCGATTTGCTGTCCGGAGTCACTATTCTCAGCCTCCTGGCCTCACACCCCAGCTCCTGGCTTCTGAAACTAACTCTATTGGAAATTTTCAGACTCCCTCTCACCCTCTACACTACCTTTGCATGGCCCTGCATCAACCTCTGCGTGAGAGATGTTGGATCACTCTTTGCCTCTCTCTATTGATAATTCTCCGGTTGAGAAAATCTCTCTGTCTTTCTAGATGCTATCCCTTCCCCTCAACTGCAAGAAATCTCCTCGATCAAAATTCCCTTCTAAGAACTTCTCACTTTAGAAATTCGATCTCTTGATCTCTCAGTGTGTTTTCCAAATGACCCTCAAACTCACTTAAATAATATTCTTGTTGACATTCAACAACCTAGATTAATAGCCAATCAATGTCGAAGATCATTTTAGCTTGATCCTTGTCTTCTTCTAGAAGTTACACCCACAATTAGATTAATACCCATTAATATTTTTAATTTCCTAGGTTTAGACTTAGGGTCCCATTAAAAAATATTAATTATTTTAATAAAATTGTCTCTGGGTGGAATTTCCCAAATCATTTTCTATGTTCTTTATAATACATGTGCCCAAGCCTCCCTGCAAAACTTGAGGCCTAGAGCAGATCCGATGCTACCCCAAATCAACAAAAAAATTGAATCATATTAACTCCATTCTCCCAATGGGCTAGGCATTGGTCTAGTCCTAGGTTATCAGAAAAAGAAAATTATTCTCACCTCTTATTATAAGCCCTAACCCTAGTAGGATTCTAGGGCATCATGCGAATTTTTATTTTAGCCATCCAAAATTGATGAAAATTGGTCAAGAAATGTGTTGGTGTGTCCTTGAAAGGTCCTCCAAATTTGAAGGCAATCTGACAGTGGAATTGCAAGATATTCCAAGCCCTAGCTCGAGAACCATTCTCCCTAGCTTGCCTTTGGTTAGTGGCTTCATTTAGGATCATTGCATTGAAAATTAAAGTCAAATTTCATCACCTTGATCCTTGTCTTCTCCTTCACTTGGTCAAGTCCCTTTGCTTAAAGTTTCACTCCAATCCCTTGACCTTGTTTCGGTCCACTAGGGCTTCTCTGTGGTCCCGCAACCTTGTCACTCCAATTTCACAAGGATTGCTTAGAAACCCTATTCTTCTAGATTCTTTGGTCCAAGGTGCTTCACATCAAGACATACTCCTCAACCCTAGGTTCAAGTTTCCTACTATCCCTTCTTGGAGAGCCATTCATCTTGCTTCTAAAGCAAGCAATCCTTATCATTAGAGACTCTCCTTTGAGTAGGCTCTTGGAATCACTACCTTTACACCATTGAAATATTTCTCCTAGTGATTTCCTAATTATCGAGACTCCTCCCATCGATGAAAGTCTGTAAAGAGCAAGGAGCTTTAGCTGAGGTGACAGTGGGCTATTGCTCCATTGTTGCCACTTGACCTAGTAGTTGCTCCGTAGCACACCCTCCTAGGACCCATGGTAGTTTGAGCGGTAAAAAAACCCTTGTTCAATAATTGAACCCAAATAACAACAATAATTTAGTCAAATTTTATTAGCCTTGTTCATGAAATTACATGCAAGACAACTCCATTAAGATGCATAAATTTGATTATTAGAAGTTGTGGATAGCTACATAAAATGACAAGGATTGGCTGAAGCAATATGACCCCTTAGGAGAAATACGACCCCACAAGAAGAAGAGCACAACCTCCACAATAAAATTCGGTTTCATCAATTAATTCGACCTCCCAATAAAACTTGTCTTCCCCACTGAACTTGACCTCTACAAATTAAACTTGGCTCCGTTAATAAAAATTGGCTTTCACAAATCAATTAGGTTCCACAAAATAAATTCATCTTCTCTCTGAAATTTGGCTTTCTCAGATGTATTCAACTTCCACAATTTAATTCAGCTTTCCCCAATACAAATTTGGGCTCCTTAAGGAAATTTGACCTTCCCAAAGAATTCGGCTACAACAAAATAGACTCGTTGTCCTCAAAGAATTTCGGCTTCCACTATAGATTCAACCTCCACAAAAATGAGAGTTGTTGCAATTAGATGAATCAATTCTCCTTCAAGCTCCCGCAATCTCTAGAAAAATGTAGCTTTTCCTTCAATAAGAGCGCTTATGAAGAACCTGGATGATTCCTCCTTTCTGACTAGCTAGGGTGGATGTGTCTCATTACTAAAACCAATCTTGCTTAGCTAGGGTGGATGTGTTTCACCACCAAAACTAATCCTCACGAGTGTCTCACATCCTTTACTCAAAAGCTCCAAGAGCTCTCCAAAATTGACTTGAGAAAAATAACCAATGCATGATCAAAAGTGACCTCCATTTCTCTTTTTATCATTAGAATACCATGGCTTGATACGATAGGTCATTTGCTCAATAAAATAACACCTTCTGTTTGAAATTATACTCAACACCACCTTAGAAATGTTGCTTTTCTCATCCAAATCGCATTAAATAATTAAATAAATTGATCCCCTTCTTCTAACTATAGCCTATAGGAATCAGATAGGCTACTAAATCGACCTCCTATAGTCATTACTCGAAAAGGTGTTGAAATTTGGTACCGGAGGACCAGTGGTTCCCTTAGGCTTTGATCTTTGGCCTAGGGAAAAGTGTCCAAAAGATTTTAATTTTTCTCCTAAAGTGACTTTATAATTTTATAAAGTTAAAATCTAATTTAAAAGTCACTTTAAGTGATAAAGTTACTAAGTCTAATTTTAAAGTGACTTTTATAAAGTCAATGAAAAATTAGAAAGGAAAAATGACTTTGGAAATAAATG